>JAULKM010100648.1:0-10428 GCA_032355605.1 Rubia tinctorum
GGGGGGCAGAAGGTGACAGAGGGGAGAAGGGTGGGGTTAAGGTTTCCGATGAAGGAGGGGAGCAGCGGAAATGGGGAGGAGAGAGATTTAGAGTGGGGAGGAGGCGCATGGAGGGGTCGATGAATCTTTCGGTAGTTTTTTTGTCGAATTTCCCAGTAGATTTCTTGTTTGCCCTGAGGTTAGGGTGAAACAGGAATTGAAGAATACGGTGCATCTTTATTTACACTCCATGTAAGAAGCGATGGAGGTGTCAATTTTTAAAGTTTGTATTGTGTGTAGATTCAAAACTTTAATAGTTGGTAGCAAAAAATGTCAAGTGAGTGTTGTAGTCTTTATATGAGTTCAGGTTGTTTTGATTGAGGTTTTTAAGGTATGGAAGGTGGAGATTGTGGCGGTGGTGGTGGTTATTTATCGGTGATGAGCAGAATGGTGGTGGCGGTAGCGGGCACTACGGCGGCGGGTAGGTTGTGAAAAGAAAGAAGAAGGGGGGATAATGGGCATAAAATATTTTAGCTTTTGGTTTAAAGGGTATTTTGGTCATTACAATTTGTAGTCAATGCATGAATTCCTTAGTCAATGCTGGAATTAGGAAGTTTGGGTATATTGGCACAATTTAACCAACAGTTAGGGCTAGATTGGCACAACTGGTAATAAATTAGTGTTTATTGGCACTTTCTCACATTGCAGAGTTATATTGGCATTTTCAATCAAACTTTAGGGTTAGAAGTGTATTTTACCCTATTACCTTTGGTGATAAATGCAAAAATTATGAGCTTTTTCAAAGTTTTTATTCTTAATTCATTCATAGCCTTATTCTATGTTACCCCTAACTCGAATTTATTGTCGTATCCTATATGGACACTCAAATATGTCATTTTGACCAACACGACAATTCTGTCAACTTGGTATCTTGACTGTTTTTCCGACACGTGTATCCTATAAACTGTTGTAAAATATATTTCGACACGCCGATATTTTATTATTTTGTAAACAATAAAGATTGTGTTCGATTGTTATACAATGTTCCCATTTTATATTAGATACTATAATAATAATGTATTCTTATTATATACTCCCTCCTTCCGAACATTAATTACTTAATTTGACTTTTGAAAGTCAACTACATCAATTTTTAACTATTTATATCTTTATGTATGTGTGTAATTTTTTTTGAAAAATTATGATATAAAAATACATGTTATGATTAATCCAGCGACATATAAATTGAAGGAAAAGAAGGACTTCGATCTATTATGATTCGGTTTCTTGGGAGATATGATAATAGTCTTATATATATATATATTAGAATTTAATGGTCGAAATTGGGTTAGTTTGACTTCTAAAAGTCAAATTAAGCAATTAATGGTGGGACAGTGTGAGTATAACATTGCATCGTATTCTATATAACATGGTATAACATTGTTTCTGAGAAGGGTTAAGGTGAGAACACCCACTTAAGTGAGAATAAATTTGTGCCGTTTGATTTCTTAATTTGATGGATTGGATTGGATGTTGATTTGTTATATTGGATATAAAAAATGCGGGTCGTATTTGCGGGTCATAAGACACAAAATCGGTTCATCTATTTTCTTCCAAATTTTTGAAGAAAAGCTCCATCACCTAACCCTTTCATTCTTTGTCCTCTGGCCCTCTCATTTCATCAACTTACCGAGAACCCTCATCTCAAATATTAACCAGCTTTTCATCATCAACCGATTTAGATAGCTTCTCATTCGCATCGAATCGATAGCCCTTATCAAGCATAGCAAAATTCTCCAATTGACCTCGTTGAAATAGCATTCACATCGTTGTAACAAGCGAAGAACGATATTTAAGCAGTGCATTAATGGGACGAGGATGGTGAGAAATTAAGCAGTAGTTTAATGGGACGAGAATGTGGTTTATTAGCTTGTTGAAAGTCACACACCAGATGAAGCCTTGTAAGTGTTTGATAAAATGCTAGTGAAAAATGTCTTCACATTAATTGATGTTGAAGGGGTGTTTTGTGTGGAAAGGGTCTTTCCTAGCTCTCTTTTTTAAAAGGTTTTATGCATTATATCTAGGCACATATTGATGGAGATGCCAACATGACTACCACCATAAATGGGTACATTCCATGACTTGATCAAATATTAAAGGGGTATGTTCGAAATCCTCTAAGTGACATGTTTGGACCGAAGACAAGGTCAAGAACGAATCTTAGAGATGCGGCATTGAATGCTTTGATAAATCAACTTCATGATAAAGAATTCAAGAATAAGTCGGCTAGGGCTTGAATTAATTATTCATGTTTGTCGAATAATTGAAGACGTCGTGAAGAACACTATTCTTTTTTTCCCACTGGATTGTTAACGAGGTAGTGTGATCTTTGTAAAATATTGTAAAATAATTTTATTTTGGGTTATTGGACTGATAAGCTCGGCCATGTGGGATTTGAAGTGCTAAATTTCAAAAATACAGTCCATTAGGGTTTAGAATATTCAGTTTTATTCTGATTAGACTTAGATTCGGTAAGATTAGATCAAGCAATATTCTTCAAGGATACTTCTGGAAGATTTTCGACCAGATTACCACAATTATCATTTGTTTTAGGTATTTTAGTTAGATATGATTTTAACTTCATAAAATTGTCATAAGTCGAATTAGTTTCCAGTTGTGATCAGGGTTTTTGTTTGAGAACTACCCTATAAATAGGGGGCTTGTCCACAAATTTTTACTCCTTTTATGAATCATATATTCAGAATTTTTGAATTATACTCATTGCTTGCGAGCATCTTCGTTGTTGCTTAATCCTGTGGGTTAATTAAGTATCAATAAACTTGTGAACTAATCATGCGGGCTAGTTAGGGAGCAAGTCGAAATTAAGAGTAGCCCGAGGGCTAGACTCTTGAATTTTGTGCGGCCATTTTAGGGTTTGGGCAAGATTCCTATTGTTGTCAAAGATATAAAATTCCAAAATTTATAGTCTTTGCAAGGAGATTCATATCAGTTGGTATCAGAGCAAAACGAAAGAACCTGTGGCCGAAAATCTTCAGAAGTTTCAAGTTCTTGCTTATTTTTATTTTCAAAATTTTTGTGCTCAATTTATAACTCTTTCGTGTTATATTTTAACTATTTTTGTTTGATGTTTCTTAGCAGGAGGATTGAATCTGGAGTTGAAGGAAGTCGAATGGTCCGAGAGTTAGAATACTTCGGTATTACTATCCCCCCTTACCTTCATCAACCGAGTCAGGTAGATGTTGAAGGATCTAAGCGTTAACAAGTATTATCCTTCTTTACCTCCCTAGTCAGTTTCATATTTTTAGGTAGCTTATACAGTTTATGTGCTTGCGATATTTTTCGTCCACTCTTCTGAAGAATTATTACATGCTCATAATCCTATTTGTTTTCTTTATCGTTCTTTGATTATGTAATATTGAATTGTTCTTTGATTCTTGATAATGCCTTATACAAAAAAAATCTTTTGTGTCTTTTCCAGATATAGTGTCATATTATTTATCCTTACGATATTGAATACCTCGAAATTCATTTGAATGGAAAGGAAATTGTAGCAGATTTCTTATTCCAGGTTTTTTATAGGTGATTTTGGGTTCCAAATTTTTTTTAAATTATTACAAAGAGTAGAATAATTTTAGGTTTTGAAATCGGGAAACCAGGGATTAAAATTGGAATTTTGGGGTTGTTTGGTAATTTTCAAAAGTTTGGTGACTATTTTGAAAATTTTGAATTTTTTGAAAATTGCACACGGTTGTAAATATTTGGGGAATAAGAATATGATATTGTGTGATTTATCTTGGGTAAGAGTCAAATTTATAGCTAAAAAAGAAAGAAAATAAAAAATAAATCTGATTTGAAAAAGGAAAAGAAAATAAAATGCTAATCGGAATCGGAAAAGGGAGTTCAATTATTTTTGGATGTGTGAATTGGAGAAGATATTTCATCTTGAGAAGAAAGTAAGTACCAAAAATCCTTTTCAAGGAAGGATTAGGGTTGGAATAGCTAATCCAAATTGGTTTTGGAGAAGTTAATTCATTTTTTATGAAACTTGAAGTGTAAATCAAACTCTGCTACTTTGTAGCCAGGTAAATTTCTAACCCAGAATTGTAGGAATCAATATTAACATTGTCGCTACTGCAGGAAAGTGACAGGGATGGTGGCAATAGCAAGGTGTGTGGTGCAACATAAGTCCCTTGTAGAGTTTTGGATGCCTTTTATTTCTCCCTCTCCTTGTCCCACTACATTAATTTATAACTTTCTATTATAACTATTTACTTTATCATTTTTAATTGGAAATTCATATTTTTTAAAAATATTTTCAGTTATCTTGTCCCGCTGTAATAAAAAATATACAATTTATATATGGTAGTACACTTCGTATCCTGTAACAAAATGAGTATATATTTTTAAATATTAATAATTAATTGAATTTCATATTATCTAGATACTGAATACGGAATAAATCAAATTATATTGATACAATATTTATCGTACCTATAGATAAGATATAAATTACGAATAATAGTATTTTAAGAATTAATGGCCTTTAATGATTATATAGTTGTGTTTTTTTTAAATATTTTTGACATGCATTATTATCAAAATATACATTAATTATCTCCACAACTAAATTATCATTTCTGTACTTATATATTGACACGAGATTAATAAAGGTTTATGAACCTCTCCTGAAAACATTATTTGATAAGTCAATCTTTAATCAACCGCTCTCTAACTTCTCTCTAAAAGTTTTTCTCCTACCTCTCTCCTCTCTGATAATTAATAACGGCTACGATTACCGTTTTTCTTCTCCGTCTACCACCATCTACAACTCCACACCGCCTAGCTTCAGCCTAAACTAGCCGTCAAGGCGGAAAAGTATACGAAAACTTTTGCCCAAGCACTGCAATCCAAAAATGCACCAATCTCAAACTCCTTGCCATCAACACCTAACCTAGCTCCGACAACGAATTTCAAAGGGGGACCCGCCGTACTATACTCGCCGGAACAGATACAACAGCTGGCCACACATTACGCCAATGCCCTAATTGGGAATTTTCTAACAGGAAGACCGGAAATGGAGAAAGTGGAGACATATATCAAAACAATTGGATTTGCCGGAGAGTACCAAATAGGGGAAATTGACCACCGAAACGTCCTCATCAAATTTGAATCAAAGAAGATTTTCAAAGATGTTGGATATGATAGTCCTAAAATGGACACCAGAATTCAAAGCAAACACTGAATCTTCAGTGGTTCCGGTATGGGTAACAATCTGAAACGTCCCGCTGCACTACTACAACATTCCATGTATCCAGGAAATTGGGAACCAAATTGGAGCTTACATCGAAATGGAACTGGCCACGGAGAGACACACCAGACCCCCTGCCCCCAAGATATGCGTTGAGGTAGATCTACAGAGCCAACTATCAAACTTTATAAGGTTAGGATCTACCGTTGACAATGAGAAATTTGCTATTGAATACGATAGTTTACCTGTCTATTGTTCGCATTGTAAGAAAACGTGACATGAGATGTCTAAATGTAGAGTCTTGCACCCAGAGCTAGCACCAAAATTGTTCCCTAAACAAAAATCTCAACAGAAAGAAACCCAGAACCTGACCATTTGGAAACCTATCACCCAAAATCAAGTGGGTAATACATCTGGTTTAACCACATCACAGAAACAAAGAGATGCTGAGGCACATCTAGAAAACCTGGGCAACCAAATTTCACAGCCTAACCATATGGAAATCATTAGGGAGGCACAACAAAACTCCAATGATGATAGTCTAGTGAACAAACACTCTGACCATGGGAATGAGACTACTCTCACTAAGCCTCAACAGATATACACAACTTCACCAACTGAGGGCACACCGAGCTCACCTCAAACTAAGTCCCATAAATAAAAAAAATAGAATCACCAACAACAGGAAATCATCAGGTCCAGGAATGTGCAGTGGAATGTGAAGTGGATGTGCCTGCAAACAACCAAGTGGAGAAAAAGGAAGGTAACACTCACACCCAAAATAATGATAGTGATACTAACAGTATGGATGATTCTTCAAACAGGTTAATCCCATAGATATCAAACAGATTTTCAGTGCTTGGAGAAGATGACTCAGAAGGTGATAGTATCCAATCAAGTTCTAAAATGCTTCACCTGGATAAGGTATGTCTTAAACCATTAACTTTAAGCCTAAACCCCATTAAGGCAAGAAAAAGAATTTTGTTTAATAAACCAAACCAAATAAACCTTAGATCAACATCAAAAGGCAGGAAAATAGTTTATAATGATTGACAAAATCATTAGTTTTAAAATACTAGTTTGGAATGTTAGGGGTCTAGATACTTCAATGGATAGACTCAAGAAGCTAATTAAGATTCACAACATACAGTTGTTGTGTATTTTTGAACCTGAACATAAATATGACCTTGCTGATAGTTATAGAATAAGGCTACATTTTGATCACTACTATAGTTCCAAAGAAAACAATACATGGATCTTCTGGAATCAGAATTTCTAAGTAAATGTTTTGGTCGAAACTCTGCAATTTACTTCTACAAGTATTAGGATCTCAGGTTTTAAAGAAGATATGAATGTTGTTTTCATTCATGCTTCTACTAAAATTAAAGACATGAAATTATTGTGGAATGAACTAAAACTAATAAATGGAACAGATAAAATCTACATAGGAGATTTTAATGCAATGACTGCTCTACATGAATACAAAGAACCTAAAAAACCTAGCATGCATAACATGAATGATTTTAATCAGTTCATTGATCAAAACCATTTAGTACATTTGAACACAGTGGGAAACACTTTCACATGGTCAAAAGGAAGGAAACCCCCTACTTTCGAGAGACTTGACAGAGCCTTTAGTAACCAGGAATGGTTACTATCATTCCCCAATAGCTCAATCCACACACTCAATAAGCACACCTCATATCACTCTCCTATACTAATAACCATAGGCAACAACATTCCATCATCCCCTAGACCTTTTAGGTTCCTTGATGTTTGGCTAACTAGACAAGACTTAAAAGACACTATTAAGAATAACTGGGAATTACCACTTAAGGAAACTGGGATGCTAGAGTTTTTTCTTAAACTAAAAAGATTAAAAATAGTTTTAAAGATTTGGAATAAAGAACACTTTGGAGATATTAATAAAAACTTGAAAAAATGCTGAGGAGAAACTAAGGCTGCAGGAAATTTGCTATGAAAATAGCAACAATACTGAAGATTTAATCCTTCTTAATAAAAAAAAAGCTCTGTCATTAAGAGCTCTGAATGAGGAAAATCTTTTTTGGCAACAAAAGGCTAAAATTAAATGGCTAACATATGGGGATGAAAATACTCAGTGAAACAAAGAAGATTAAAACAATGCATAGCAAAGATAAAATCTGAAAATGGAATCTGGCTAGATAATCATTTAGAAATAGAAAAGAAGTTGTCTCCTTTTATCACAAACTCTTAACAAATGACTCTGAGGATAACTCATATCTTTTCCAGCCTCATTTCATAAATCAAATCCCAACAATTCTCAGCCAACAGGACAATGATCTCCAAACTCAACAACCCACCCTAAATCAAAACAGCACACCTGGGCCAGATGGATTCATTCCTAGTTTCTTCAAACAAAACTAGGATACTATTGCTGGAGACCTACTTGATGTCACCCTAGATTTCATGAAAGGCACACAGATCCCACAAGGAATATCAAGTTCCTGGATTTGCTTGATCCCCAAAAATGAAATTTCTGTTTCTTTTAATGACTATATGCCAATTAGTCTACCTAATTTCATTTATAGGGTTTTCACAAAATTGATAGTTGACAGGATTAGTTGCTTACTGCCAAAACTTATTTCAAAAAACCAGTCAGCATTTATGGAAGGCATATATATCTCGGACAATGTTTTGTATCTAAGAGAAATGACTGATTTTCTAAATAACAAAGGAAACCATCCTAATTGCATTCTTAAACGGGAATTAGCAAAAGTTTTTGATAGAGTAAAATGGTTTTTTTTACATGCTATTCTTTAAATTTTGGTTTCAACATATAGTTTGTTAACATCATCATAGGTAACCTCTCAGCTGCATGTTTCTCTGTCCTCATCAATGGTAAGCCTGCTGGTTTTTTCAAACCTTTCAGGCGGACAAAACATGGAGATCCTCTGTACCCTATTATTTTTAACTCGTTCTCTGAAGATTTCTCCAGAAGCATTGCCTTTTGTTTTATCAATTATAAAATGGATCCTTTTGTCTTACCTTATAATGTAGTACCAACCTCCTATCTAACCTACGCAAATGACACATTGATTTTTTTACAATCTACACCTCTAACTTTAACTAGATTAAAGGCTTTTTTAGAAATATTTGAAACAACTAGTGACCAAAAGATAAACTACTCTAAAAGTAGTTTCTACATAAGTGAAAATGCTTCTAAAAAAACACATCTATTCAGTTAAGGCTAAGCTTGGTATGACACAAGGATCCTTCCCTTTCACTTATTTGGGATGCCCTATCTTCACAGGTAGCCCTAGAGCAATTTATTTCCAGCCAATTCTTGAGAAATATGATAAAATGTTAAGTAACTGGAAAAACAAATGGTTAAGTATGGCTGGAAAATTGATTCTAATCAAAACTGTAATGTTTGCTGTACCACAACATATTTGGGCTGTCATGGTACCACCTAACACTGTCATTAAAGAATTAAAATGAAAATTTTCAACCTTTTTCTGGGGGAAAATGAGTATGATAGTAAAAGTGTTTGGAAAAGAATTAAAAATATGTCTTTTCCAACAATAGAAAATGGACTAGGATTGAGAAATTTCAGAGACATAATTGACACATTTTCACTAAAACTTTGGTGAAAATTCCAAATAGGCAATACACTTTGGGCACAATTCATGTGGTTTATACCTAACACACTTAGGAAATTACAAACTTGGAATAGGATTGTAAAATGTAACATGTTGGCTTAAGAAAACTCTGGGGTAATACCTGGAGATGGTACTTCTAATTTCTATACTTTGAATTGGACATGTTATGGTTGTCTCCAAGACTACTGTGATCCAATCTCTACACTACCTATGCAATCATCAATTTTTGATTTCATAAGCAAAAAAAATGGAATATTGTCACTACTGCTAAAGCTACCATCTAATATTTTCAATTTTTTGCAGGATGCAGAGTTAACACCATCAAGACCTGACAAGCTGATTTGGAAGCTTTCCATTAGTGGATTTTTCACCTACAAATCAGCTTTCCATACTCTAGCTCAAAGGAGAAGGCCATTGAGAATCCTTCAAAAAAAATTGGGACAAAAGCATTCCCAGGAAAGTTTCGGTTTTCTTATGGAAACTTTCAAATGCTATTGTGCCTTTTGATGACATCCTTACTTTCTCTAAAATTAGTCTTGCGTCTAAATTTCCATTATGCAATAATCTGAATCCTGTGAGCCACTTTTTAAATTCATGTGAGTTGCCTGCACGGATTTTGTCTTTTTATGACAACCTACTTGCAATTAGAACTCCTATGTTTCACTCAATTTTTGATAGATTGTCATACTGTTGGACTACAATAGGGAAACACTGATACACTCACATCTGATAACAATAACCCCTGTTTTTGTCTACTGGAACTTGTGGAAATCAAAAAATAAAATACTCTATAAAAGTACCACCCCCCTTTTTTCTTCCATAATTGAATCAATCAGATTGGATATATTTTGTTGCTTTTATAGGGAGCCAATTTTCTCTACCACAAACTCTGATTTGTTATGGTTTCAAAAAGGATTAATGCCAGCCATAAGGCATCCACTTAAACCTATAATTAGTACTATATGATGGAAGACACCAGCAGGAATAAAAGTCAATGTGGATGCCTCTTGGAACTCAAAGGATAATAAACGTGAGATTGGTATATGATAGAATAAATCTAGTCTAGTCATCAAGATAAGACTAAATCTAATCAGAAACCTGATAGATTCTAATAGTATAGTAATAAGAGATCACGAGGGATTTGTAATCAGAGCTGGCCTCAAATGTCTATCTGCAACCTCAACTTTACACTCTGAAATTCTTGCTTTATCGCAGGGTTTCAATTTTGCATCATCTCTGTGTTTGACAACTTTTACTTTAGAAACAGACTTTTTGATGGCTATAGAGGCTATTAGAGACCCTCTAAAAGCTCCTTGGAACATATATCATCTAGTCTATGATATTCAACAGCTTCTAAAGCATGTTACTATCACACACACTTTTAAAGAGGGAAACAAGGTTGCTGATAAGTTATCAAAACTAGCTAATTCGTCTCACAATTTGTAACCTTCAAGTTTATATCCTGATCTGAACAAAAATATCAAGGTTCTAATTGAAGTGGATAGGGTTAACTTACTTGAAATCAGAATTGAAAAGAGG
>JAULKM010100649.1:0-10428 GCA_032355605.1 Rubia tinctorum
AGAGTCGCTCTTAACTCTCCTAATAGAAATTCAAGGTAAAATGGAGCATCCAAAGCACAAAAGCATACCAAAATGAGCAAAAAAGATCCCTAAATCATCGTATAATATGGACATATCAAACCTTCACACACTTGAACCTTACTCATTCTCGAGTAAGAAAAGATCCAAGAATATAAAGAAGTTCAAATGTCCCCATCCCAATTCTAATAATCCTTCAATCAAAACCTCACAAAAATCTCAATATCATAATTCCCCAAAAGTTTCTATCACACAAAACCCTTATTCCTGAATCTACCCAAATATACTACCTATCAATTCCCTAATTCTCGAATTAATTTTCCCCAAAAATCCAATGTATCAAGTGAAATAAAAACTATATCAAATGTTCAAATACAAGATTCACTTCATACCAATATATATACCCGAAAACGAAGTATACCAAGAATCAAGAATTTCATACCTTACTTCGGTTTCCCAGCTAAATTACCCAATCCCAAGTAGGTCAATGATGTTAGACTACCCGATCATCCAAATTTCAATCGTAACCTTATGACTCTAACGCCGACAAATGAGTAGATATTTAACCTTTTTTCTTCTTTTTTCTCTTTATCTCATTTTGCCTAGGAGCCCTTTCGGGTTTTCATCCTAGTCACACATCATGTTTCTTTTGGCTCACATCTCACCCACATTTAGGCTTGCATTTTTTACCTAGGCCGTTCTTTCAGGTTTTCGGCCTATCCGAGCCCCCAATGTTGCCTAAATTGCCCTCTCGGGTTTTCAACTTAGCGGATTTTCTTTTTATTTGTTTCTTTTACATTTTCATTTTTTTTCAAAATTTTCAAAATTCATACATTTTTCCCATTTTCCATGTTTTTTCCAATCATAAATTTCCAAAAAGCTTCCACATGTCAAAACTACAAAAATATCTGAATGCATCAAAATATAGCATCCCAAAAGCAAGAAAAAACATCCGAGTCTAAATCCAATATACAGCATCCGAAAAGATAAATAGTGAATGATAAATTCCCTCCCCACACTGGGATACTAAATTGCTCTCAATGTATCCAAAATAGGGCAAAACAAAAGACATAACGAAGTAGGGGGGTACGCGAAAGAAAAATGCTCACAATCACTGCTGTGAGGATGAACCACCATGTCTGTAGCGCTCCTGATATAAGGCCATACACTCCTTATTTCTTTGACGTCTCTCCCTGGGTCTCAATGCTCCGGGATTGGGGCCTGGGGTGCCACCAATGCGTGACTGCATATCCTAGACTCTGGATGCCAGCTGATCAATCTCTTCATCCATATCCAACAATTTTCGCGACATGTACTGGTTGTGATCATAGATCATGTCGTGCAGTCGCGAATAAAATTATGGTGGTGGCTGGTGGGACTGGCTATGGTGGCTACCCCTAAGTGCTGGCTTAGTGTAAGAGGGGGGTGGAGAGTCTGGTAAACCCGGTGGTGAGTATGAAGTGAATGGAAGTGCACCTTCCTCTGCGTGGACCGGCTGTGGCGGTGGCTTGAGAAGCTTCTGATGAAACTCTGTCTGGCACTGCACATCCGCATCGATGGCTAAGTCCTACACAGGTGTGTCATGCTCCAATATGGTCCGGTGAAACTGGGGAACCCTCATAAAAGTGACTTCTACCTTCCCGTAGAGCCAGTGGTATACCCTGAGGACAGATGTGTGGTCGATGAAGTGATAGTTCTTCATCCCTGCCCACCCGGGAGGAACCATCAGGAGCAAAAAGGCCCAGGTGCTCTGCTATGAGAGTGATCATCCCTCCCACAGAAATCTCACCATTGGGATTCTTAGCCACACTAACTACTCTTGCCATCCATAACTTGGCCCATCTCCCATAGCTCGTCCCCTCACTTATCAGCTGCCACAAGAAGATGACCTCCTTGTTGGACACGTTTTGTGGTTCCACCTAACAGAACAACGTGCCTACCAAGAATCGGTGAACAAACCTAAGATCTGGATGAATAATAATGTTGCTCTTGTCCCTCGGGTGTCTCACCCTCTTGGTGATGGTGTACCATGATATCATGCTCTTGGGCCTGCGGGTCCACTATGCCCCTGGTCACCGTAGTGTCCCACCCAAAGGCTGCCTCCAGTTGTGCCAATGTCATCTCTTGAGAGATATCATCCAGGTGAAAGCGGATGTATCTCTCGTTCGGCTCACCCGCCCTTATATTGCACAACTGCACTATGGAGATGAACTCTAAAGTGCATCGCCTGTAGATTGGGGTACTCCTATCCATAAATATCTCAAGTTCACCCTTTGAGAGGAGGCAACAGATGGGCTTGGTCAACCCTAGAGAATCTAAAGCTTCCATATCAATGAAGATGGTCTTCTGCATCATACAAGAGGCTAAAATGTCCCACCTCTCCGCATATGTCCCAGTGATCCGGGTCAGACACATAAATCAATCTGAAAGTGGTTTCGCTGGCTCTGGAGTTGGAAGTGGAGGGGCGGAAGGACCCGCCCTCTGAGGAACTCTCGGCCTCTTCTTCATAGCCATGGCTATCTAAACATCAAAGAATATCAAATGCACAACGATATGAAATATAGAACATGTAACTTCACCCTAGAAATTATCCCACAAACCATTGAACATATAACGACAAACATCCTAACACCTTTATAGAGTTTAGTTATTACAGTTACAATAATGTAGTGAATATACTACTATCAACTGAAGTAATTATAAGGGTGTTAGGATGTGTGTATGTGGTTATATGTAACCAACAATGTCAACCATTTATAGATAGATCAATAATACACTCATGTCCTATTCCAAGAATCCCTAAGAAATATGCCATACAAAAAACTACAAAAATACTCCGAACTTAATGATACAATTATTCACTATAAGCACAAATATAGATATGTGTCACTAAGATTAAGCATTGTTGTAATATCTAACAATTCAAAACCAAGGCTTCATTTAAAACACATTCCCATCATTGTCATAATGAAAATGAAACCATGGCCAAAACAGATTAGTGCATATAAAATCACCAATATTTTATAAACATAAGCTTCCCTAATGATACATAAATCATAATGTAAGCATAAGAAAAGTGAATAATCATACCAATACTGAGTGTAGGAAGGTGAAAAAAAACAAAGCCCACAACAATATCACCCTAATTAACAAGATCCAAAAAATCCCCAAAAGCTAGGGTTAAGATTTTCTCTGAGATTCGGCCAAAATTTGTTGTTAGTTGGGTTGGATTGTGGAATAAAGGGAGTGGGTGTATTGATTCTGGCAAGAATTGAGTTGATTTGTGGCCAAAGAGGTGGATTGGAGGTGAGGAATGGTGGAGGTGGCGGAAGAAAGGAGAAGAATGAGGTGAAAACCGCCATTTCTGCCCGTTTATAATCACACCTAGGCCGGCATCGCGAGTCGCGAATGCTGGGTCGCGGCTCGCAAAGTGAAAGTTAAGTGGTAAGAAGATCAAGCAATTTAGTCGCGACTCGTGACTTCAGGTTCGTAATTCGCGACTGACTGTTCGCGACTCGTGAATGAAGCTTCACGACTCACATATTTTAGCACTAAAACTTCACAAAATGGCAGATCTGCACTGATTTGGTTGCACAACCTCCCTGAATTGGTCGTGAGTTGCGAATAGAGAGTCGTGACTAGCGAAAATGTGAACTGAAAGTTCATAATTTTCAATTTTTTCTACTTAGGTCGCGATGTGCGATGGTTTCGTTGTGATGTGCGACGGATCTGTCGCGACTCACAAACTATTCTTTGCGACTCGTAAAAATGTGAACTGAAAGTTCACATTTTCCAAAAGTTTCTCTAATTGGGTTGCGATGTGCGATGGCTTTATCGCGACGTGCGATGGATCGGTCGCGACTTGCGAACTATTCTTCGCGACTCTCTAAGAATAGTTCAGTTTACATTTTCAAAACGTTTCCCTGATTGGGTCGCAACTCGTGAAATTCATGTCACGAGTCGTAAATATGAAGGACTTGGAAGGGTTGAAATCCCCTATTCATCACGACTCGCGACATATGTGTCACTACTTGCGACGAACCGGCTTTCCTAGTACTTGGACAAAATTTTCTTACCCAACTTTCAAGCTTTCGTCCCTTCTTCCATTTCCTTCATAGCCTCTTCAACTTCCTGCAAAATCATATCAAAACACCACTGTGAAAAGAACAATCCAAATTAATGACATTACTCATAACAACTTAAATTGAAACAACATCAACAGAGAGGTGACAATCCGGATGTTCAAAACCAAATTTATTTAACGTCGTTGACTTGACTTACCTCCCTTCTTGGAGTTTACTCACAAACCAGATCAAGAAGATCAACATCTTCTCCTTTTTCCATAAAAAAACTTTCATGGTAATGTTTCAAACGTTGTCCATTCACCTTGAAGGAGTTGGAAAACCAGCCATAGCCAATTACAGTTGATGGCACAAGATATTAGTTACAACATTTACATAGGTTTTTCCAATTAAGCCTAGAAATAGTCAACTATATCCAATGAGTAAGGGTTCAAACAATACCCATGGCCAGAAGTTAAGATTGTTCAATTCTATACATAGTTGAGCTCATTCAAGGCCAAAAGATACTAGCTCTAAAAATTACATAGGGTTTCCTTAACAACCCACTGATAGTCAACCTTATTATATGAGTGAAGGTTTTACAGTTACCTGTTTCACGGTTAATAATGTTGAAGTCTAGTCATAGCCAATGACATATGGGGCAAAAAATATACTTGATATAACAATTACATAAGGTTCGCATTATAAACTGATGGATTATCAACTTTCTTATACATGAGTAAAGGTTTTTGAAGACTTGACGTAGCCATATCAAAACAAATTCATTACACCATTACGTTTATTATTTATTTTATTGCCAAAATATATTCCCATATTAATTAATTTGGTAATTAAATATTTGGGCTTAGATTTATTACTTTTTGGCTAATCTACCCACAACCCTTTCTGCAACGTTGCTACAATGTCATTATATTTTCGATAATGGTGAAATATAAATGCGACATCGATTTACCAGGTCCAAAGATATTTTTGGTTTGGGCCGCTTGTCTAATTTGGCCCAGTCATCATCACATGCGACTTTACTGATGCGTCGGTCGTCCTTCGGCTTTGCCGATTAGGTTGGAAAATTTGACTAATTTCGATTAGATTCCCTCTAGTCCGAGCTAAAATATATAATATTTGGGGGCAACTCATTTATGTGGCCTAAAATATACGAACAACTACGTCACACACTCTTTTTTGTTTGTGTCTTTCTATGCGACGGGCAGTGTGATGTTGCACTTTCAGTTTAAATGATAACACTTCACGATGGGCATATAAACAGCCCACCCCAAACCACTAGCACTCCCAATCTATCTGATGTTGCACCAAAATCTCCAAATTGAAAAAAAAACTATTGGAAAATCGTTAAATACCATCCCCAAACCTCCTTCTCAAATATATATAGCCCCAAAACCAACATTCATTTCGGATATACCATAGTCCATTGGCCAAATTCATTAAAAAAGTGAAGAGCAAAAAAAAGATAAGGTAAGGTAAGGACTTTGAACAAATGTGATGATGCTTTCGATGCTTTAAGGGACTTATGTTGTTGCTCATTTCATGATTTTATAAAATTTACAATGAATGAGTTGTTGGATTTCGTTGTGTGATTGGGTTTATCCATTTTCTTTTGGGATTTCTGTACAAGTTCATGATTAGGGCTAGGGTTCAGGGAACTGTTATGGCACTCATGCTTGCTACTCATTATCGGCATAGTATTTGTTTATGTTTATGTTTTGATTTTGATGTTAGTTAGGATTATAGGTGTTTTAGGACCATTCATGTAGGAGCCGGACACTAGTTTGGCTAAGTCGGGCGAGGCTGCAACATCGCACATTCGTGCACATGAATGTGCAATTTTGCAGAGTGCACATCGGTCTAGCTGAAGTGTTTGTGACATGCATGCAAAATCAGCCAAAAAACCTACCCTTCATTAATTTCTTAGTTGTTGCACAAACTATTGTACATTCCCTTGTCTCTCAGATGAAGCAAGCAACTAAAAGGTCTTGAGGCAAGACCACAGACACAGGTCCCTCGCACTCCAAGAAGGCGAAGACCACGAGCTTCCATTTATTAACAACATGGGACAAGATACACTTCATCGATGAGAAGGCGCATAAGCGTTTCAAAATGATTTGGGAGTGAAAGATAAATGAGGTGAGTGTGATGAAGGCCGAGGATTTGGGGAGACTCCACTTCGATGTCTTCCTCGACCACCCTTCAAACCATCAGGAATGGAGGGTTCGATATACCTTTACAAACCTACGTAAGGCACGAAGGTGAAGGAGTTATAAGCCAATTTCACTCTGCTCAAGATGAACCTGTATAGAACAAGAGTGAATGGAATAGACTTGGAGATGATGATGGAGTTGATCAATCAAGTGATTTGGTGCACAATCAGTGGGGATGATCAGCCGAATGTTCACCCTCTACAGTTGTACTGTCAGGACACTTGGCCTCTACATGCCAAAGAGAATGACCCATCTGGGGAGCTTGACCCCAACCTAATGGTGGAGAAGTAATTCATAATTGAAGTAAGGAATGAGTCAATCTATCTGAGAAAGATCAAGATTAATGTCTTCGATCTTAAGGAGAGGATGACGTACATTATAATTGTATAAATACTGATCCCGTCCAGACATCCTTCAGATTTCACAATCAACGAGCCCGTCATGTACTACCACCTTGTGGAGAAGAAAGTAGTCGACCCCGGGTACACCATCATCCATAATATGCACCAAGTAGTCCTTCCCCGAGAGTAGTACACTCCCCTACGACAACGTCATCACCGTCATTCTGGAGAAGAAGAAGGTTCCCATTAAATCAAAATAGAAGATCCAGCCGAAGTAATACGATGGGACAACTTCAGGCAGAAGCATTGGCACTTGGAGGCGGGGACGTGGATTGATCGCAATGTCCCCAAGGGCAATCTAGATGTGCCTGCCATGTCCGATCCCGAGGCAACTCTATCAACTTTCACAGCAGGGCATCCTTTCCCCACCACTCATGCACCGCGATCGGGCATGAAAGTTTATGGTAAATTTATGGGTATTCCAAATGTTTTAGATTTAAATTTTATAATCTAAATTTATTTAACTTATAATTTTTCCAACAGGAGTTAAACGCAGTACGTGGACCATGCTCCTGAAGGATGTGGCCGAGACCAAGGTCCTAACGCGGTCCACAGACCCCAATGTGCATCTCATTATGGAATAATTGGCGGGATTGAGGTCAATTATTGTTGGTGCGATCAATGCAACTAAGGTGGAGCATCAAACACATCATGCTGGAGATGAGAAGCCTAAGGATGATGATGATGGGCTGAAAACCACAGATGAAGAATCAGGGTCTAGCACCGGCGATTAAGTTTTTCACCGAAGGGTCGTCGCAGGCTAAATCTCATGACTATGGAGATAATTCGTCGGAATAAGCTCTTAACCCACTCATGCCACCAACCCACTGATTTCCATGTCTATTTTTTATTCGTCGTACATTTTGATGGTCGTATGTTAGGATTTTGTTGGGATATTATATTTTTTGTTTAATTTTAAAAAAAATTATGATGTATTCTGGATTGAATGGTTGCATTTTATGTTTTGGATTACATAGATTTAGATTTATCAATTTGCTTTGATGAAATTTGTGACTAGTTTTTGTGAACTAGGAATGAGACCTATAGATGGTACATTCTAAGTTATGGCTGAATTGCTTAACCATGGTTGGTTTATTAGGTATGACAGAGCAGTCTGACATCGTGGTTGATTCGCGAACAACATGTCGGATTTACTGAAATGTTACCGACTAACCTGCGACATTGCATGAATTATTGATTTAAATGGAATTAGGTTCTAATTTGGACCGAGGGGCCTATGCGACGCAGCATACTAGAATTTGATCTTAACGAATTCAGGACCGATTGTATGTGCGACGTCATCAACTTTGTTAGCACAACCCACAACCCTATTGCGCACCTTCAACAATAAGGATTTGGATTTTCTAAACCCATATTGGGATGTTGAAGCGAACTTTGGGAATTATTTTTGAATTTGATTAAAGGACCAAAACAAATCCCTTAAGATGCGACATCACTCCTTAACGCCATTAGCATTTTGTCTAACCGACCAATTGTCTGAAGTTGTAAATCTCATGAATGACTAATACTACTAGGTCGTGCACATGTTGCCGACGTCGCACCTAAGTCGGTTTTACTTTTTACTTTGATTACAAAAATTATTTACATCGGTTATCATAGTACCGAGGTACAAAACCTATTATTTATCTCAGTTTTTTTAACCTAGGTAAATAATTTTATTTACTTTGGTAATAATTGAGGTAAAAGAACTTTTTATCTCAATTATTTGAGCTAAGTAAAAAATTGAGGTAAAAATGATGAAATAATAGGTGTTGTTTCTTGTAGTGGTTTAAGCCATAAATATCCTTGATAATACTTGATTGGGGTCTTAGCCCAACTCGATGTGAGCATTATTAAGAGCTCAAAAGTCCACACAAGACAGGTCGTCGAATACTTCCAACCAGAAGGCTTTAAATCTCGTCAAAGTGTTCAACCCTGCATTGTTGATTTTTATGAATTTTAATGGCAGTTCAACTGCCGTAATTGTCGAACTCCCGTAATAAATACGTATTGAACCGAATTCTAATAATTATCACTATTAGAATAAAAAAGGTTCCAACTTCGGAACCACCTTTCAGACACATTTCTTCATTTTTTGCAAAACCACCTATTGAAAGGATAGAAGGTTGTAGGTGATACCTCCACTAGCTGAAACTCAAAAACTACTCCTCCTATCCCAATTTTAATTGCATAGTTTACAATTTGACAATATTATGCATTAAACTTTGACGGCATGTATGTATGTGTGTGTATATATATATACACAAAATAAAAAGGTTCCAACTTCGGAACCACCTTTCAGACACATTTCATCATGTTTTGTGAAACCACCTTCTATTAAAAGGATAGAAGGTTGTAGGTGATACCTCCACTAGTTGAAACTCAAAAACTACTCCTCCTATCCCAATTTAAATTGCATAGTTTACAATTTGACACTATTCTGCATTAAACTTTGACTGCATTCATACATACACACACACACACACACACATATATATATATATATATATATATAATTGAGATTATGTGAGAACACCTATCTTAAGTGAGAACACTCACTTATATGAGAAAAAATCCTAATCATAGAAATAGGTAAACCAACTGTTGAATTTGCTAAAATTTATTAATTCTAAGTTATTGAAAACAAGAGGACGCACATCTGTGTCGATCAAATAGGGTTATATTATTTCATAGCTATCGCTTCTACTTCTTCTCTATGTAACATATAAACAAGTCCATCCAACGAATAAATTGATCAGTTTTATCCTTGTACAACATATCCTTGTGCTAGAATACAGTTGCTCATTGAATTTCCCGCACATTTGCAAAACCATGAACACCAACCAAAACAAGTTTAATATGAAGAACTAAAGCTCCAAGTTTTGTGGAAAAACAAAGCACACAAGGAAGGCAATATCTTCTTTCATGGTACGTACGTTTGCCGGCTACATAATATAAACACACGAATAAATCAACCCATACACTTACTTTTGACTTCAATTCCATGCAAAGCAAGAAGCTACTTAGCTCCAGTTTGTGACATAATCACCATAATTAACTTCACGCACTTGGTGCTTAAAGTACAATTCGTAAGTGTTTCAAGTCTCACTTATAAAGGCTTTATATGTAACCGTATGTGCATATAAACAAGCCAATTACAACTCAATTTCGGATTCTTTTTTTTGTCAGTTCTTCTCTCTAAACTCTCCTCCTTCTCAATAAGCTTCTAACGGCTCCGATCATTTTCTTCCTCCATGGAGGCTCCGCCGATTGGCGTAAGCCCCATTTCGTATAAGGAGATGGTTCAATCGAAGACCACTGACAATCAATCTCTATGCCCTGCTGCTCCCTAGAATTCGATCCGATTTCAACCTACGACGGAATACAAGGGCGAGATTGATGTGCTCTTCGACGACAAGGAAATTGAGCTGCTATCGGAACCATTCAAGAGGCATCTCGTCGGCAAGTTCCCTCGAGGTAGGCCTACTCTTGACTACTTCCGAGCTCAATTCAAGAAAATTGGATTGAAAAGTGATGTTGTGATTACAGCCCTAGATAGGAGGCACATTTTTATTAAATTTGAAAATGATGAGAATATCCAGAGATGCTGGATTAAGCGTAATTGGAATATAGGCGGTGCTTATATGAAAGTTCTGAAATGGACTAGGAATTTTGATGTCTCTGAAGAACCCCCTTTGGTTCCTATATGGCTTA
>JAULKM010100650.1:0-10428 GCA_032355605.1 Rubia tinctorum
TTAGTTGTTGTCTCAATTGCTGATGTGGAAGAGAGAGATTGATTATTTAATTAACTGAGACCACAAGAGGTGTCTCAAAGTAGTCTCACCACTGCACATTTAGAGCTCATTTTCATGATGCCCGTTTTGGAGCAGGCTTTGCTTCATCTGACCAGATCTATGGTACACCCTTCTTTTGGGTTCAACAATGTGATACAAGTAGTATGTGATTATGAAGTTTTGTTTACCCACTTAAAATCGAGTATCATTTTCTTACTGGGATCGAAAATTTTCCATACCGATACAATTGAGTCTTTACATTTCTATTTGAACTGAACTGAACCGAATCTATCCTCAATTTGGAGGTACTTCGAATTGTTTGTTGACACGGACAAAGTTAGGAGAAACTTATGAAATTATTTCAATATCATACCTTAGACATACAAGAATACCAAATTGAATATCTAAAATGCCCGAAGTTAGTCTAGTTTGATTAAAATTAGTCAATAGAGGAAGGTCCACTAATAATGATTCCTTCAACCGCAAAATTTTTTATGATATGTTTGACCATCGATAATTTTTGTCGCATGTAATAACGGAAATCATGTGAGATCTTTTTGGATTTTTTTGTAACATGTAGTTTCTAAAAAATATGTCACCGTAAGTAACTAAAGTTATCGATGGTCAAACATACCTTGAAAAAATGTCAGAAAAAAGAGTGTCATTATTAGTGGACCAGCGGGAGTATATTTTTCTGGAAATCCTGTAATTATTTTTATATATAAAAAAGTCTGTCGTTTGAAAAACGATCTTTCCATAAGTCATGGAAAGACCAATGTTTAATGTGTAAATTAGAAGAAATGAACATAAAATTTTCAGGTTGCATGAATCGGGTTATAAACTTTATAACTACAATACATTGCATAATAAAATTTTAATATTGTAACTAAGGTTTTTTACCTTTTTATTATTTTAATTAAACCCGTCTTCCTATATGTTTATGAAAAGATTGTTTTTTGCAAGATTTTACTTTAAAAAATAGAGAGAAATACTATTTTTTATTTTTAGAAAACATGGCAGTCAAGAAGATATTAGCTGGAAAGCAAGAAAAACTTTGCCATCACATGAATTGAGCTAATGAAAACACGAAACTCAATGAATTGCCAAATCATATGAATTTTAGCCACTTCTTTTACTCCCTGTCCCCTAGTCGTTATCAACTTATCATTTTCAAAGCTGCTCCGTGCAATTTCATCTGTAGACGACGTTGACCTTTTTGACAAAAAGCAAAAACTCCACCCAAAAATAAAGCACACAAGTGCCCCATGGTGAAGTATGGTATCAAAATTCCCCAGAAAAAAAAAACAAGAAGAGGAAGAAGAGATTCCCTTTTTTTTTTCAATCTCTTTTTTTTATTCGCTCATTTTTCCGACCCAAAATTTACTAAAACCGTCCGTTGCAAATGGTCAAAACCACAACTGCAAAAAGGTCAAACTCTAGTGCAGTAAAATCATAAACAAGTACTCCGTAAATGTCAAACCACTAAGCAAAAATATTAATATTTTCAACTGGGGTTAATCCCCCACGTGTAATTAACTAACGCTATATTCTTGCGTGCGTCTTAGTTAAAGTTTCCCAACTGAGTTCAGCTCTCATTTGTTAAGGAAAAAGGGCATACAATTGTGGGCCTTTTGTTTTGTGGGTGGGTTTTTTCTTCTTTAAACGTGTCTCAATTTGCAAGTGTAAATGTTTTCAGACAAAAATTAAGTTGGAGATAGATGGGTTTGATTTCTTTAGCAAAAAATAATGGTAAAGAAGCTACATATGTATAAATAAAAGTAAAAGAACTGGCTGGTTAATGATGGAAACATTGAGGAAAAAAAGAGAATAAGGACGAGAATCACCATGACTTTGTCAAACTCTTCATGCCCTTAAAAAGCTAATGCCTCTTACCCTACAAAAGGCCGGCCATTTATCCACTGTCCCCCAATCCTCTTCTAGAAAGTGCTGTCAATTTCTTGCCCGACCTGAATAACCGAATTGATAATACAGTATCGAACATTACATGGATGTTACCATACAAATATGCCATGAAATGCCACATCCAACACTAAAACACTACACAAATGGCATATATTCATGTTGGCACACTTATAATTCAACTACTACATGAATGGTTGTTCACACCTATTTTGTGTTAGAGTGGAACCAACAAGTTCCGCCACATGCAATAACATTCGATGAAATGTGAACGTAACACACGTAATTGCATATAAATTCATCTTTACTTCCATTCAAACAAGTTGGTAAATCCAATCCAAACGCGACACGAATCGTCTGGCTCAAACTCTGCAAAACGTGCCACTCATAGATAGGGGAGGGGAGGACTAGGAGTAGGAGGAGTCCTCTAGAGGGTAGAGTCTCCCCTTATTGCATGTGTTTGCGGGCAAATGGGCACAATAATGGTCCACAATATCCCACCATGTGATGAAGAAATGATGGGACACTTTTGCTGGTGTCCGTCTGGGACTTATACGGCACTCACAACGGAGCAACAACAAACAAGAATGGTATCTTTGAATTTGAATGAAAGAGATGCAATCCAATTTTGCATCAGATAGTTCTCATCTTCTTTCTCATCAACACCACTTCTACTACTGCTACACTAAATGAAGATATGCATCAAAGTAAATTAAGTCAAGACGCATGCTTGTTTTGGTGGTGTGGTAAAAGCCGTATCCATTTTCATAAAAAACTTCTACATTGACCGTCCTACTATTCTGAATATGAATGTGAACAAACTGCTCTTATTTTTGGCTCTTTCAATCTTATTCAAATGCCACTGTTGGTCTTCCAATGATAGTGAACTTGTGTCAAGAAAGGCAGCTATGCTGTTAGCCTCATTCTTTCATATAATTCATGCACAGCCATCCCTTTCTCACATATTCCCATCATCATATAGTAGTGTAAGACCCGAGGTCGAATTCGAAAGTAATTAATGTCATTGTTACAAACTACAGCTATCGTAATACTTTTTTTACAACACTTATTAAAATGTTATAATAACTTGTAAAGTGTTGCTTTAACTTTTCAAAAGTGTTACCTAATTTTTTTGAAAAGTGTTGCGCTAGGGAGGACTTTAAGGACATAGTGAAGGAAAACTGGAACTTACCCCTTAATGTGAAGTTTTTTCTAGAAACTAAAGAGATTAAAACCGGTCCTAAGGAATTGGAATAAGGAACACTTTGGGGACATTCACAAAAAATTAAAAAAGGCAGAAGAGGAATTGAGAATGCAGGAAATGTGCTATGAACATAGCAATAATACTGCAGACAAAATACTACTCAATAAAAAAGAGCACTTTTGGTGAGGGCGATAAATGAGGAAAAGCTTTTCTGGCAGCAAAAGGCAAAGATAAAGTGGTTAACACAGGGGGATGAAAATACAAAGTACTTTCATGCCTCGGTGAAACAAAGAAGGTTAAAATAGTGCATAACAAAGATAAAATCTGATAATGGAATATGGTTAGATAATCATCTAGACATAGAGAGGGAAGCCGTTTCTTTTTATCAAACACTTTTGATTGATGACACTGATGGTGAATCAGACCTTTACCAGAACCATTTCATTAGTCAGATCCCCTCAGTTTTATCCCAGCAGGATAATGAAATACTAATCAGGCAGCCCAACCTAGAGGAACTTAGGAAAATTGTATTCTCCCTCAACTAAAATAGCACTCCTAGACCGGATGGATTCACCCCTAGTTTTTTCACACAAAACTGGGAAACTGTAGCAGGAGACCTATTGGATGCCACTCTACACTTTATGAAGGGTACAAAGATTCCACAAGGAATATCAAGTGCTTGGATATGCTTAATCCCAAAAAAAGAAATCCTTGTTTCATTTAGTGATTTCAGGCCCATTAGCCTATCTAATTTCATCAACAAAGTCTTCAAAAAACTGATTGTAGATAGGATGAGTAGCTTACTGCCTAAACTTATTTCTAAGAATCAATATTCTTTTATGGTTGGAAATGATATCTCGGATAATGTATTATATGCAAGAGAAATGACTTATTTTTTGAATAACAAAGATAACTATCCTAACTGTATCCTGAAGTTGGACTAGGCAAAGGCATTTGACAGAGTAAAATGGTCCTTTTATGTGCTATATTGTTAAAATTTGGTTTCAATCAAGGGTTTGTGGACAATATAATAGGCAATCTCTCAGCTGCTTGTTTCTCAGTTCTCATCAATGGTAAACCTGCTGGTTTTTTCAAACCTACAAGGGGAATAAAACAAGGAGATCCTCTATCACCCACTCTTTTTAACTTGTTCTCCGAAGCTTTTTCTAGAAGTCTATCATTCTGTTTTCTCAACTATAAAATGAACTCTTTTGTTATACCCCATAATGCTGTACCAATATCTCATCTATCCTATGCTAATGACACCTTGATATTTTTGCAAGCAACACCTATTACCTTATCTATACTAAAGGCCTTTCTAGAAGTATTTAAAACAAGTGGTCAAAAGATTAACCACTCCTAGAGTAGCTTCTACATTAGTAACAATACTTCTAAAATGATTAGCGGTTTAATTAGATCTAAGCTAGGAATGACACAAGAAACTTTCCCTTTCATCTATTTGGGATATCCTATCTTCATAGGAAGGCCAAGAGCAGCCTATTTCCAGTCTATTGTAGAGAAATATGATAACATGTTAAACAACTGGAAAAATAAATGGTTAAGTATGGCTGGAAAAATAATTCTAATCAAAACTGCAATGTTTGTCATACCACAACACATTTGGGTTGTGATGATACCCCCAAACACTGTGCTTAAAGAACTTAGGAGGAAAATTACAACATTTTTCTGGGGTGAAAATCAAGATGGCAGTAAAAAGGTCTGGAAAAGTTTAAAGAGCATGTCCTTCCCTACTTCAGAAAATGGAATTGGCCTAAGAAACTTCAAGAACATAATTGATGCATTCTCACTGAAGATTTGGTGGAAGTTCCAAATAGGTAACACACTCTGGGCAGAGTTACTATGGTCTATACCTCGAACACTTAGGAAATCTCAAACTTGGAAGAGAATTGTTAAATGCAACAGGTTGGCTGAGGCAAACACTAGAGTCGTACATGGAGATGGATACTCTAAATATTATACTTCTAACTGGATAGGTTATGGTTGTCTCCAAGATCACTGTGATCCCATTGATGCACTGCATATACACTCATAAATTGCATATTTCATAAACAAGAAAAATGAAACATTGCATTTGTTGCAAAATCTACCATCTAACATTTCCAATTTCTTGCAGGTTGCTAGGCTAAGCACTACAATACCTGATAGGTTGATCTGGAAGCCTACAAACAATGGAGACTTCACATACAAATCAGCTTTCCAATCAGTGGCAAAAAGAAGGAGACCTCTGAATATTTTGAAGAGAATTTGGGATAAGAGCATCCCCAAGAAGGTATCTGTTATTTTATGGAAACTATCAAATGCAATTTTGCCTTTTGATGACATCCTTATCTTCTCCAACATTAGCCTTTCTTCCAAGTGCCCTCTCTGCAATAATCAGGATTTTGTGGATCATGTTTTCACCTCCTGTGAACTATCAGCAAAAATATGGTCATCTATGACAATTTAATTTCAATTAGACCCCCTCCTTTGATTACTATTTTTGATAGACTGTCTTATTATTGGACCACAAAAGGGGACTCTAGAATCCATTCATACCTAATAGTCATAATCCCAGCCTTTGTCTGCTGGAATCTGTGGAAATGTAGGAACAACATGCTATATGACAATATTCCCCCACATTTTCCAAATGTAATAGAATCAATAAGGGAAGATGTTTTCTGCTGCTTCTACAGGAGCAATTGTGCCTTGTCTTGACTCTTCCGGCATCTGCTACAACATCTGAACGAGCTTTTCAGCCATGAAAATTGTGAAAACATGTCTCCGCAACCGAATGGAAGATGATTTTCTCCGAAATTATTTGTTGGTCTATATTGAAAAGGATATTGCAGAGACATTTAACATTGCTTCGACCATCGATACTTTTTATATGATCAAAGAGAGGAGAACACAACTTAAATAAAAACAAGAAGGTCGTCCATTCAAAAATATTAATTTTGTATTTTCGTTAGCACTATTTTATCTTTAGTATTTGATTTTTTTGTCCTTTAAATGATATAATCTACTATGATTTGTTATTTTAATGGTCGATTCGAAAAAAAATTATATAACTTCGGTCCCCCCCTATATGAAATTCATAGTTCTACCCCTGGTTTTGTCAATAATGATTTGTTTAGAATGTTGGAAATAATATCTTTGTTTTATAGTTTATAATTTTTGAATTTTTTAAAATCTTGTTACCTTCTACTTCAAATTGGGTGAGAATATGGGGAAAAAAAGAATGCTAGTTTTTAATTAACATTTGAGTTTTAGTTTTAAATTTGTTATATTGATCGTTTTTAAAAACCAGCGATTAATTTTATAATATTTTAAAGTGATTAAAAATAAACTCTGAACTCTAAAGGGAAAAGTAATTGACGTGTTATAAATATTAGATTATAAATCATGTATATTACAGAAATCCCAAGCAATGCGCATGCATCCACGAAAATCTTCTATAAAAAAATCCACAATGTACCTAACAACTAATGCACATGCATGATGCTTATACAAAAAAAAAACTAAACAAAAATAACTACAAAATATACTGACAATGTATCATCATCAGCAACTAACAAATGGATCAACGAATTCGGGGGGAAATTGGGGAATGGCTCCGGCGGGGCTTTAGATTTAGATGGAGTGCCAAATACGCGCCATAGCATGAGCTGTTCGTCACCAGCGGCAGAAGCTACTGTGCAGCCAGTCGGACTGGAAGCCATGTAAAGTACGCGGGATTCGTGGCCAGTGAGCTCTGCCATCCTCACCATTGACGGATATTTCCACAGGATGAGTTGATTGTCAGGAGAGCCGTGAGAGCTGAGAAGCTCTCGCTCATTCTTGTTCCACAGAAGAGCACATACCTCTGAGCCAGTGTCAACGGAGCTGAGGGAGGGTCCAGTATGAGGGTTCCACAACTTGATGCATTGGTCTCCACCTGAAGCCAGCAGGTTGCTCTGAAAAGGGCACCATGCAAGGGCCCTCACAACGGATGTATGTTGTTTGATTTTGTGAAGCCAGTGTGAGGACTGTCACCGATCCCAGATATAGAGGACATTGTCACTTGCTCCGCTAGCTAATTGCAGGCCGGAAGGTGACCATTTCAGAGCACAAACATCTTTACGATGTCCTTGGTAGGTTTGAATAACACAGGTCTCCCACTCTCACATCATTGTCAACTATACAGGAATCTATCTCGCCAGTAGTCAAGACACTGTTGTTCAACCAGTCCATTGAACCAATCATTCACAGTCCTCAACCGCATATCTGAAACAGAGTCCCAAAACTCATGTTGAGAATTAAACAAACCAACACCAATGCGGGTTCCATCAGGCGCCCACTTGACACTCAAGATGGATCCATCTTCATCATCAACAATCACAAGTTCTTTTGGATGGCCATTCCACAAGTAAACTGTATTTCCAAGAGCCATGGAGATAACATCAGTGCTGCTCCAGTCCAGGAGGTTCAAGCAATCACCATCAAAGATATTCATTGCATCAAGAGTCATGTGGGGAGCCTGAGGGATGTGGCGTACACGAGGCTTTGCAGGCATGGAAGAAAACTCAGAAGTGGCGGGGCAGGGAAAGGGTTGGACAGGGATAGGAGGCTTGCCGTTGAAAATGAAGTACCGCCGGGTTGGGGGCATCTTCAATGCTTCCGCAATAGCCATTTTGTACGCGGAGATAGTGGAAGAAACTCATGCTTCTTCTTGGAAGGTGCTGCATTTGTAGTCCAGTCCCAGTCGTACCCAGCCTTGGACGGAATGAACCTGTCCGCACGACCTCCAACTCTACCTCTTCTTCCAACTGCATCCATCATTAGCAAACACAAACACAAACACAAACACAAACACAAACACAGAGTATACTATATCCAACAAACACAAAGCAGAAATGAAATCCAAATAAATAGAAATAAATCCAAACAATCAACACAACAAAATTACCGTGTACGACAAACAGAAAATAAATCCAAGCACAATTCTCAATACCGGAATTAGGGATCCAAATCCCAAATTAAACCAGGAATTAGGGCTCGAAACCCCAAGTCATGCCAGAAATTAGGGCAAATTAAAACCCAAATTAGGGTTTCAAACCCAAAATCGAGCCAGAAATTAGGGTTCCAACCTAGAACCTTCAATACCCAAAATTAACAAAACAAAGTTACCCGGTTGTAAAAACGCGTTTGCGGTAGGTACTGAGATGAATTGAGGGGGCGAATTGCGATGCGATTTGCGAATTGGGGACTGAGGAGAAGAGATACTAGGCGTGGATGCTAATTGCGAATTTGCGAATTGGCGAATTGGGGATTGCGAATTGCGAATTGCGAATTGGGGATTTAGTTTTCTTTTGCTTTACTTTTCCTTTTCATTTTTTCCTTTTAATAGTAAGGCAAAGTTATTTGATATAATCAAGGTTAATACAATTATAATCAAGGTTAATACAGTTATATGTTTTGAATACATGTGCTAATAAATTTTAAGTTGAAACTTTAATATAAGATTAATTGATTCCGTATCTTAAAGAACGGTATTTCCATAAGTTATGGAAAAAAACCAAGTTTTAAACAGTAAATTAGAATAAATAAAAATAAAATTTTTGGGTACGTTAATCGAGTTATAGACTTTATAACTACAATATGTTGTATAATAAATTTTTAATATTGCAACTAAAACATTTTACCCTTTTATTATTCTAATTTAACCCCGTCTATCCATAAACTTATAGAAAGATGATTTTTCTCAAGATTTTGCATTAATTAAATTAAATTAATAATTTAATGAATATTTTAATGTGATGTATTTATGAAATAATAAAATAAGTTAAAACTTCTAATTGTTTAACTTCTAACTTAAAATTCCAACTTACATTATTTAAACATTAATTCAAAACTACAACATTTTAAAATAAAACACAATAATTTTCAGTTAATTTTATTTATATTTATTTTATATGTAGTTAATTTATTTTTAAATAAAAAATTCATTAAACAAGAGACTAAATTTGGTTCACCGACTTAACCCAATAAATCACGCATGACACGATTCAACATTTGAACCAAACACGACACGATACAAAAGTCACGAAACACGTGGATGGAGTTGTGGGCCGACTTTCATTTTAAAAATACAACACGAGATGGCGTGAAACACGATAGACACGAATATAACAGAGGAACTTTTATATATCAAGTACAAATGTACGGTACGAGGACGGTATGAAGCCAACTCTAGTCAGATTATGGTTATTTATATATTAACATATAAATTTTAAAAAAATTAAAATTAAAATTAAAGGAATCTCATTGGAGTAAATAAAGACAGATATTAAATCACCTTATCAGTCAGCTTAATTATATAATGATCTCGTCTAATGGTTAGACGGTTTAAAACAAATTTTGTGATGATGCGATATGTATTTCTATACATTGCAACGAATATCCTGTAATTTTGAAAACCATTTAAAATATATCTCGAAATATAAATTTAAAATGCATCTCGAAATATAAATTGTCATGATTTGACCCTAAAAATTATAAGAATGAGATAAACAATGATTGATCAAACGGTTAAATTGTCTAACATGAGACGCCCTCAACCGTTACATTGATTAAACATAATATATTTTCTTTGACAGTGATAGGATGGTGGGGATGGAGAAGACAGTGGTCAATGGATGACGTGGAACGACACGATTGATTAGAAAAAGAGTAGTGTAACGAGTTATAAGATTTTTATTAATTTAGAAAAGAAAATGTAACCGGTGGTTTGATACTAATTTAGATATTACTAGGGCTCTCCCGCACGCGCAATGCGCGGGCTGTCGAATTTGGGCCAAAAAGTCCAAGCTATTGATGTTGAATTTGGGCAAAAAAACAATCCACTTGAACACGAATCCAAACCTCGACTCCGAATTTAACCGCTTGAAACGAGTAGATGCCGTGCTCGGACCCTGATCAGGCTCCATTCCACTTTAAATTCCAACCGATCACCGTGAAATCCCTCAATGAAAAGAAGTGGAATTCACACAGACAAGTTATAAAGATGGAAAAAATAGAGGACAACGCATAATCAATGGAGAAAGCATGAACATGCACGATGACACGTCTCTGTAGAAGTGGGAAGGGAAAAAAATGACGACGATGAAATACTATTCATTCGTGGATCGGTGCTTTTAAGATACAGTTACTAGGCGTTTCCAGCCTGCGCATCGTCGACAATTGGGGGGGGGGGAATCGAGATAGCTGGATATCGGTTATGGTTTTTT
>JAULKM010100651.1:0-10427 GCA_032355605.1 Rubia tinctorum
TCGAACCCGACACGACTCGACCCGAGAAAATTTTCTGACACGTTTTAACCCGACATGATAGGAACCCGACTCGACCCGAGCCGACTCGAAAAATAAATATGACACGTTTGAACCCGACCTGTTTTAACCCGAACCGTTTCCAACCCGACCCAAACCCGACACGATCACCCGAACTGACACCTCTAATTGGGGATATAGTGAACAGTATCTCCAATAAATAAATAAATAACAATATAGATAATAAATTATTTGAAAATTAATTCAATCCCTAATATTTAGGTAAAGATAATCAACTAATTTTTATATATCTGGGGATACCATTTTTACAGTATCCCGAGTGTATGGTATAATTTACGTGATGAGAAAGAGTATTTGTCATCTTTACATACATACTTCCTCAGTCTCACCTCAAATTTCATACTTCCTTTTTGGATTCTATTCTCTATCAGAGTTTGATTGTATATTTGAATAGATATATGAGTAACAATATTATCGTATGGAATTGAATTCATCGTAACAAGTGGTTTATAAATATCAACTTTTTATCTGTCATTTTATACGTAACGGTCAAACATGTTTCTTGAACAGTGTGATAATGATTGTAATGCATTTTGAGTTGGGACGGAAGGAGTCAGGATATTGATGAGAGAGAGTATTCTTTACACACATATGGATTTTGATGTGAGAGAGTATTTGATTCCATATATTTGTCATAAGAAAAAATTTTGGGGAATGAAAATTTAATGTAATCGTATTAATTTAGAACACAATATTTAGTTAATCAATTAAAAACTTTAACATTTGTCAACATTATGATTCCGGCAAAAGTTTACTTTCATTTTCGGTAAAAAAAAATACCGCATTACCGACTCAATCTTATTTTTCGACGAAAATTACCTTTGAAATTCCAACTCATATTACAGCCCCAATTTTATCCTTTTTTTATTTGAACCGTTTAAAATTACTCCCTTCATTCATTAGTGTTAGGCACACTTTTTTACTTGTTTTCTCAAGGCATGTTTAACCATCAATAACTTTTGCTACATATGTTAATATCATGTAAAATTTTAATATTTGGAAAGTACATGCTACAAAAAATCCAACCATACCTCACATGATAATATTACTACCTATAAATTACATAAAATTTATGGTCAAACGTGACTTGAGAAAATTTACTAAAAATGTGTCAAACACTAATGAACGGAGAAAGTATGTATTATTATTTTTGTTGTCTTGTGCGACTGTCTTCCCCATCCATTTGGTATTTCATGTGGTGGAGTCGATATTTGATTCAAAACTCTTTTTTTTTTCTTTTTAGGCTAAAACTCTAATTCATGTCTAACTAATTTGGCTAGTGAAAATCCATGAGCAATGTTCAATTTTTCATTTTGGCAAAATAAAAATTAATCTCCATTCCCTATTTTAGTAAAAAAAAATCGAATAATCTATTTGACTGTCTCTAATTCATCATGAATTTTGTGTATGGGTTTGATCAAAGCCCTCGTGAATTGACCTTTTACAGCCCATTAATAAACTACTTTTATTTTGGGTCAATTCGTAAGTTTGATCAAAGCCCTCGTGCATTGGCCTTTTAGAGTCCATTAACAATCAACTTTTATTTCGGGTCTGAAATTAACCATCTTTGTTTCGAAACTCAATTAAAATAGAAGGAAGAATAATGCACAACATACAATAAGGGTGGCAAATGGATGAATGGGTCGAATATGAGTAGTTAAAAATTATGGATATGATCTATTTTGGCCTGTTTTATTACAAGTATGGGTTGGGAAAATTGGTTGGATTGAAATTCGCTCATCTCATGGGTCTAAAATCACCCAACTCGTGGGGTCAAAATGGGTAAATCCGCTGGTTTCACACATATATTGACACGTATGAGTTTATATACCAGCCCACGTGGATACAATCGTGGGTTCAACCCATATATTGACTTATGTGAGTTTATATACACTAACAGAGCCCCCACTAATCCTACCCTTAATGCTTGGTGGTCCAATATTTTAAAATTAATTTTTTTTTAAATAATTGTACATGTGTTTCTGGTATATAAATAAATTTTCATAAGCAACTTTAAAAAAGTTATTAATTACAACTTTTTATGTTATCTATTTCAATTAACACCATAAACTTTAGACTTGATTTTTTCTCTTTATCTTCTATTACAAGTACTGAATGATTCTTTTATGTTTATAAATTTCAAATTATGGCAAGTTATCCTTCTATTCATTCATCATCGTAAAATAAGATTCTCACATGATTACCTGCCTTAAGAGTGCGTTTGCGCTCTCCTTGTTTTAATCAATTTATTTTGAGATAACTTACAAGAAAGTTATTGGTAGGAGGAATTTAAATGTACATTATATACTGCTTAATTATACACTAATCATGTGCAATTGAATGAAATATTCCTAGTTCAATCCACGATTGTCTTGTTGCATTAATCGAAAAAAGAACATCTTATTGAACTTTTGAAAAAAGAGTTATTAGTGAACTTCATCAAAAAATATTAAAAAATTAATAATATTGTAATAATATACTATTTATATTGACATTTAAGTTTTCATTAATATACTTTTTTTAATATACTATTAATTATTATTAGTGTGCTCCTACTGAATTTATTTTCTAAATCCGCCACTGTTTATATACCAATCCATATGGGTTAACCCATTAGTTTCAATTTATTTATGGACCCATATAGGTTTATACATTGACTCATATGGGTAAACTTGCAGGTTTCAAACCATTTATTGACTCATGTGGGTAAATCTACGAGTTTCAATAGACATATTCACTCGTATGAGCAAATTCGCTGTCAACCAGCATACCTAATCCGTCTGACCCATACTTTCAATCATCAATCTGACATGTTACCCATTTTAGAGCATTTTCAATGCATGAGTCACTTTGCTAAAAGTCACTTGACACGTCAGAGCAAGTCCAACAGTTTTCCTAAATTTTTCCTTAACATAAAGAATGAAAGTCAATATTCTCCCATTTTTTTACTCAACTCCAAGAGATTCCTTATTTTTTCTTTTATTACACCGTAGTTGCCTTTTCCATTTAAAATAAAGGGTTATGTTTAATCACTTCAAAATGTATTAAAAACTAGTTTATGAAGACAATCAATATAATGAATTTAAAACTAAAAGTTAGATGTAATTAAAAGACTAGCATTCTTTTTGTACCTTTTTCATATTTTCACCCTATCTGAAATAAAAAGTAACAACATTTAAAAAAATTCAAAAACAAAAAAAACCATATATCAAAGAGATTAATTTATCCATATATTAATTTTTTAAAAGTATATAATTTAGAGGTACAATTATACCCCCATGTTCTAGTGTGGCTCCACCACTTTCTACTACTACTTCCAGGCATCACAATTTGAAGTTTGAAGTTTTTTGGGTTGCTACTTACCAAATTTAAAAAATGTGACAAAACTGAATGCAAAGTATAAATAGAAAATGATGTGGACGAATGAATTAGAATAAAAAGAAAGAATTGGAATGTGTAAATTTTAAATTGAAACAAATAAGAGCATGTTCAATGCAAGAGTCATTTTGCTAAAAGTCACGTTTCACATCATAGTGATATACCTTCAAATCACAAAAATATCTCCAATGCAAGGGTCAAATGAAATCTTCAATGTAATGTGACACACTTTTTTTTAGAGATGGTCAATTAGATCTTCTATATAGAAAAGATCGTATTGAGACACTCACTTATTTTCCGAACAAAAAATAATAGGTATTCATAAATGTGTATGATCCCAACTAAAATTTTGTTCAATCAATGATTGGCACGTCATACCAATACTATACACTACTACAAAAGAGAGTTATCATAATATTTTTCTTGGAACACATATTAAAAATGGTAAAATAGTTTATTAAGTGTTACTTAAACATTTGAACGGTGTTACATAAATCTTGAAAAATGTTACATAAATCTTGAAAAGTGTTATATAAATCTTGAAAAGTGTTAAGTTAGATCTAATTCAACATCACCTAAGGTAATACTTGTAAAAGTGTTGCAATAGGTTCAATTTAGTATTATTAGCACCTATTGCAACACTTTTACAAGTATTACCTTAGGTGATATTACATTAAATCTAACGCAACACTTTTCAAAATTTAGGTAACTCTTTTCAAGTTTTATATAACACTTTTCAAATGTTTAAGCAATACTTTATAAGTTATTGTAACATTTTTAATAAGTGTTGTAAGAAAAGTGTTACGGTAACTCTATTTTGTAGTAGTGTATATATTTGTGATGGTAACATGGAGATGAAATTTCAAATAAGACCATCAATTAGTTTACTTTGTTTACATCATATTGAAGTTCAAATTAAAATGGGAGAATGAGAGAAATATGAGACTTAAGTTTTTAATAGAAAAATGAATATTGTGTTATGATTTAATGCATTCAATTAGAACGGCATTAAATTTTCATTCCTTGTATTTTTTTTTCTCCCTCTCTACACAAATGTATGGAGGATGTCCTCTCTTTCATTAAAATCCTTATTTTAGTTAATGAGATGGAAAAACTGTAAGAGTTAAAAAAATCATGTGGAATCCCTAAAATAACGAAAATCTCTATTATATAGATGTTGTTGGACTTCCTCTCTTATTAATAGACCCCCATGTCTCTTATATATCTTCACTGCAAGAGCCAAATGAGAGCATCAATATAATGTGGAACACTTTTCTTAGAGCAGGACAAGTAGAGCTTATAGTGAGATGCTCATATTCAGACTCTCATTTGTTTTCCCAAGAAAAATTAATAGAGATTCATAAATATGTATTGACCCAACTATAATTTTTTTCAATAAATTATCAACACATCGTACCGAATTTATAATTATGACTGTAATATTGGAGATGAAAATTCAAATAACACGTCAATTCACTACTTTGTTTACGTCATGTTGAAATTCCAATTAAAACATTACATATGACAAAAGGGACCCCTAAAATTAACTCTTCCATTGGAGATGCTTACCCATGTCCGTACAAGATTAAAAATAAACAATCTTCTTGACTCGTAAGTTGTGGGTTTATTTTACCATCCCTAATCAAATAGACAATTAGTATATCCTAGGAATAAGAACGATATCCTCACTAATTAAATTAGTAATTATCCTTTAATTTATTATTCATCTTTTAGAATTTAATTATTACATAATTTTAGGATGTAGTTCGATATCTATATTACAACACTGGAGATACCAACGTATCCTCGATATAGGATATAATTTAGGGATATGTACAAAAATAACCCTATCTACTTTGAATAAGTGCAGAAATAACCTTCAGATAATTTTTACTACAAAAACAACCCTAACTATTTCACGAAAGTGCAAATATAACCATCTGGAGTATATTCTGGCATTGTTGGTAATTTTTGGCATTGACCAACCAAAAATGACCAAAATACCCTTTGGTTCATATAATAAAATCTTTGAAACTATTTTTCCCCACAGCTATTCTGTCACCACCGTGCTCCACCACCTCCACCTCCACTTTCCTCTCCCTCTCCTTCTCCCATATTCATTAAACATCGGCTACAACATACATAATTTCTTCAAGGTTTCACCCTAACACATCCAAACCTCTCTCTACATTTCCCCAAAATTTGTCAATTTTCTCCTTAAAAAGTGAGTATTTCACCACACCCAGACGATATGAATTCATCAGATCTTCAAGTATGGAAAAACACTTGCTGCCTTTGATAATAGCGATTCTGAAGATCTGTCGAGAATGAATAAGCGTTCTTGTTCTCCTTTGAAAATCCCTTTTCAGTTCATCGGATTCCATTCAATATTTGTCGAGTGAATAAAACCAGAGCCCTCAATTCTTGAATTCATCCATCCCATTAGTGAAGGAGCCGCCGCACCTCCGTCGCCGATGCTCCACCTCCACCACCTCTAATAAAATATTAAATAAATTAAAATCAGATTAAGAAATGAATACCCTTTCTGATTGGTTTTGTATATATCTTTTTCCATATATGATTCTACCGTGTACTCACTATATATATATATATATGAATACACATAGCTACAATTACTTGTGGGTTTTACATTCTATCATGGTATCAGTCTGGTCTCATTAAAAATTCTCTGGCTTTCCCCAAAATTTCCTTTTTTTCTTCAGGTGTCTTTTTGTTACAAACTGTCACATGTTGCTCGCGACAAGGTCAATTCCACGGACACTGCTCAGCCACATTATTATCAGCAACTGAATGTCACTCCTGATTGGTACATGGATTCTGGTGCTACCAATCACATGAATGCTTCTACTTCCAACCTGGATAGTGTCGCTTCTTATAATGGTAATCGTCACATTTATTTTGGCAAATGTTCTCATTTGCATATTTCCCATGTTGGCAATTCTCGAATTTCTAATTCCCTCACTTTATCTGATGTGTTGGTTGTTCCAAATATCACCAAGAATTTATTGTCTATTGTCAAGTTAACAATGGATCTAAATGTTGTTGTTTGCTTTGATGACGCTTCTTTCACTATTCAGAACAAGGTTACCAAGGAGCTTGTGGGCCGAGGACACAGTGAGGGAGGTCTTTACATTTTAGATTATGGTGGTGTTGCTTTAGTTTCATTTGTTAATTCAAATAAAGTCAAGGCCTCATTTGAGCTATGAAAAAGTCGGTTAGAACATGTTCCTTTTTATGTTATTTCATCTTTAAATAAAACTAGTAGTTTGTCAGTTACTAGTTTGCTTCCTAAGCCTTATTTATGTACTTCTTGTGAAATGACTAAAGGCAAACGTCTTTCTTTTAATGATAATTTAAAATGCGCACTACGCATACTTGATTTAGTTCATTGTGACATCTGGAGACCCTCACCTATTGTTTCTCGTGTCGGGTACCTTTATTATGTCATTTTTATTGATGGTCACTCTCGGTTTACTTGGTTATATCCTCTAAGTCGGAAGTCTGATTTTGTAGAGAATTATATGAAATTTGAAGCATTTGTTGAGAATAAGTTTTCTACCACCATTAACATTTTTCAGAGTGATGGTGGTACCAAGTTTGTGAATCATATCCCGCGACATCATTTTGCGACTAAGGGCATTCATCATCAGCTTTCATGTCCTTACACTCCTGATCAAAATGGTCGTGCAGAGAGGAAGCGTGGCACATTACTGAGAAAGGTTTATCGATGCTCTATCATTCTGGCTTTCATAATTCATTTTGGTATGATGCTTTTTCGACTGCAGTCTACACTATTAACACACTGCCTACTCCGATTTTATCTGGTCAATCTCCTCTCTCCATTATTTTTGGTACTACGCCAAAGAACTCCAATTTTCATCCAATTGGTTGTCGAATTTCCCCAACTTGAGAACATATGTTGCGCATAAACTGGCCCTTGGAGTATGTCTTGTATATTTTTGGGTTAAAATTCACAGTAGAAGGGTTATTGATGTCTTAATCCTCTCACAAAGGAGTACATCGCTCTTCATGCTCGGTTCGATGAGTCATTTTTTCAGCTTCCCGTACTTGTACAGTTACAGATTCATCATCACTGGGTGTTTCAGCTTTTTTAGAGCGTTTGTCAGGTCCATTGTAGGTGTTTGAGCCAGATGCCAGATTCCTCTCTGGAATCACCCATTATTTTGGAGAATTCAAATTTTCAGATTTCACCGGGAGCTTAGAGTTCTTCAGAAAAGTGTTTTTTTCCACAGGATGACCAGCAGCATGATCGACAGTAGCTGAAGCAGCTAGCACAGCTGACGACATAGTCGCCGCCGATCCATACGCCGACCACCCCGGCCACTTGTCAGCTTCAAGCGCCAACGCCACCGGTCGTGTGTTGCCTATAAGCGCTGGTGAACCTGGCACCGGCGGCATCGCCGACAGCTCCTGTGAGTCCAGCATCCCCAGTGTCGTCTTCATTGTTTCCCGTCTCAGGTGCCGAGTCCACCTCGGGTTCTGCTCCCGCCACCTCAGGATTCAAGCCATCCCCGACTCCGACTCCTTCTTACAGACATCTGATGGGCACTTGTTCAAGCATTGGTTCTTTACGGAACGAGAATTTTTTAAATTATGATATTTCTGGTTTACTGAGTGTTTTATTTGCAAAGATCGAGCCTCGTAGTCATCATTCTGCGGTCAAAGATCCCAACTAGGTTGCTGCTATAGACTCAGAGATGGTTGTTTTATGCACTCAATAGACGTTGGAGTTGGTTCCGCGTTCTCCAAATGTTAATGTTGTTGGCTCAAAATGTGTGTATCGTTTAAATTACAAGTTCGATGACTCACTCGATCGGCACAAGGCCAGGTTAGTTGCTCAAGGTTTTTCACAATTACCTGGTTTTGACTATGAACATACATTTAATCCGATGGTGAAAGCACCTACTGTTCGTACTATTTTGTCTCTTGTTGTCACTCGTAATTGGCCTTTATGAAAGCTTGATGTCAAGAATGCATTTTTAAATGGTGTTCTTCATTCCTCGGTTTATAGGGAGCAACCTGCTGGTTACAAAAACCCGATGCATCCTAATTATGTTTGTTGTGTACGCAAGGCCATTTATGGTTTGAAACAAGCTCCTCATGCTAGGTTTCAACGTTTCAGTTCATTTTTGGTTGGCTTGGGTTGTGTGCAGTTCTGCATATACATCTTTATTTTTGTTTTCACAAGGTGCCTCTTTATTTTTTTTGCTAGTTTATGTTGATGAAATTATTCTCACTGGGAATGATGGTCATCTCATTCGGAAGTTTATTGATGGGGTTAATCAGGAATTCAAGATTACCGAGCTTGGCACTTTACTGTGTTTCTTGGGATTGGAGGTTATTCGTACTTCCGATGGTTTATTCCTTGGACAGGCCAAATATGCCAAAGACATTTAATTACGTGTCGGAATGCAGGATTCGATGCCTGTTGCTATTCCTCTTGTAGCATTTTTACAGCTTTTAAGATCTTCTAGGAAGCCATTTGGAAATTCCACACTTAATCACTCTTTGGTTGGTGCACTAAAGTACTTGTCAATTACGAATCCTTGCATTTATTATGCTATGAACTCGGTCATTCAGTATATGCAGGCTCCTACTAATGACCATTACCAGGCTATTAATCGAATTATGTGTTATGTCCGCGGTACTATGCACTATAGGATTCGGTTTTGCAAGAATTCTTCTGCTTTACCAGTTTTGGGTTATTCCGATGATGATTGGGCTCGTTGTATTGAGATTTGTAGGTCTACTTATAGTTATGCCATTTTTCTTAGTGGCAACCTGGTTTCTTGGAATGCTAAGAAGCAACCTCACGGTCTCTCAATCTAGTTTAGAATCAGAATACCGGACTATGACCAATACTGCCACGGAATTAGATTGGTTGATGAATTTATTTCGGGATTTAAGTGTTACTGCACGTGTGCCACCTGTGTTGTTGTGTGATAATAACAATGTTCTCTTTCTTACTCAGAATCTGGTCGCATAAGAGAGTCAAACACATTGATATTGATTATCATTTTGTGCGTGAGATTGTGTCTTCTAGTAAGCTCAAGGTTTCTTATGTTCCTACAGACCAACATCTTGCTGACATCCTTACAAAGGGTTTACCTCGTCCTCATTTTGAATTCTTACGATCCAAGCTTTGCGTTGCGACAAGTCCCAAGCTTTGTTTGCGACATGTCTCACGCTTTGTTTGAGGGGGTAATAGAATATTAAATGAATTAGAATCAGGTTAAGAAAGGAATACCATTTCTTATTGGTTTTGTATATATCATTTTCCATATCTGATTCTACCTTGTATACCCTTTGTACTCACTATATATATACACACACATGGCCATAATTATTTATGGGTTTTACATTCTATCAACCTCTGCTACCACCTCCTTCGCCGGAAAATGATTTTTGCGAACGGAAGCAGAAAATGGGTTTTGTGACCATGAGGGAGAATGGGTTTTGTGACCAGGAGGGAGAATGAGTTTTGGGACCAGGAGAGAAAATGGATTATGTGACATTGAGGGAGAATGAGCGGAGGTTTTGATTTCTGCTTTATGTCGACAGCGACCTCTTTGCGCCGGTGAGAAGAACGATGAAACAGCAGTAAATTATGGGTTTTAATTGTTTCGTTTTTTTGTTTCATTTTTTTATTTTTTCAGAGGGGCAAAAGATTTATTTCACAAAATTTTGACCTAAATATGCCGGATAAGTTTATATTTACACTTATACTTACTATTTAGTGTTATATTTGCACTTTCAATTATCACAAGAGTACATTTGCACTTATGTGAATTATATAGGATTATATATGCACTTCTCTATAATTTATCGACAAATTATACTATACCTTGGAGATAGTTTCCGCATCCTATCCTCAGAAGCAGTGGCGGAATCAGGACAGTATTTCGGGGGGGGGGGGGGGGGGGGGCGGG
>JAULKM010100652.1:0-10427 GCA_032355605.1 Rubia tinctorum
TCATTTATGTTATGGGTTGTTTGAGAATATGAAATGTTTGTATGGTTAAGTGCTAGAAGTGTTAGGAAAGTGTACAAATTCTTCTCACCTTTGGCATCGAAATTCAAAAACATGGAATTCGAACTTCTTGTGGGTAAATGATGTTAATCTTGCAAGATGAGTATCTTAAGGTTGTTTGTTATCATATTTGTCCTAAGGTAGCAATGAAAGATTGAATCTTGAATGTTGTTTGTTCTAGGTTCATACTAATAAATGCTTGGTTTGATTAAATAGCAGGGCATTTGGTTTAATGCTTGTAGTTGTTATCAAATCTATGGTTCTTGGTATATAATGCCATTGATGAAAAACCTTTAGGCGTTGTTTGTCTAAAGTGCTTGTCAATTAATTTTGCAAATGGTCGTTGAACGTCTTTGCAAATGGTCGTTGAACGTCTTTGCAAATTACTGACTAAGATAAAATGAATGTTGATCTTCAAATGGAAGTGATAACATTCCCCGTATGAAATTAATGTGAATGAATGAGTGAATGAGTCTAGGATCTATAAGAGGTTTAGAAGTGGGAATCAATTGGCCCAAGGCTTTGTTAATTGTGTTTTTACATATTTTTAGTAGCTTGTTGCATGATAGCCTAATTATTTCATGTTGATAGTTGTGTTGTATTTTAATTCATAACTTAGAAAACCAACCAAAACTCCCCCCCCTTTCACATGCTTTCTTATATATATATATATATATATATATATATATCTAGTCTAATATTTACCCTTATATGTGTAATACCTTAGGAAACTCCCTCTTCTTCATGGACGACCCCGACTTGCCATTTTCTACTTAGTTGTAGCTAGGAAGCAATTAGGGCTTATAAATTGTATTTTTGAAAGGTACCGCGACGATCTCCCAAGTTTTGGCCCCACTGCCGGGGAAAAGGCATTTATTTTTAAGTGTTTGGCCATATTTGTGTGAATATTTGCTAGTTATTTTTATTTGACTTTTATTTGAGTTTGTTTTGTGTTTGGAGACGTATTACCTTTGTCCTTGGTTTATGGTACGTACTCATTCCAAGAACCGAGAACCTTTGCACTATGACCCGAATTCTTTATTCTTTATTATTTTTGTTTGCTTTTGTTAGGGGTAGGTATTTCTTGAGTTCATGGTGAATTTTTACCGAGAATCCTTGCAATATGATTCTGAATTTTTGAAAAAGAAAAAGAAAAAAGGAAGATCTCACCTTGAGGGAACTCATGATGAGAAGAGAGGCTCAACAAGCATGGTTTTGTAGGATTTGTCTTTCCAACCATCCTACCGAGTCTTACTCTTGGTTGAGAGAAGAGCAGTGCGAGGAGGAAAGAACCAATGTCTTCCAAAACCAAGGGTATTATAAAGAGTGCTATCAAGAGGTTGGAGTTGTTAGTTTTCAAGATCAAGGAGTTCAAGAATTGTATTCGTATCACGATCCTTACAATCCGGAGTGGAGTGGTAATCCGCATGTTTTGTACGAGAATGCACCGGAAAACCAACAATATGAGCAATATGATTGGCTTTCACCACCTTATACCATGCTCCAAAACCAAGCTCGGGGAGAAGGTTTAAGTTTGACAAATGCGGAGATCATGGATGCAATAGCAAATTGACCGAATTGGCTAAGACTAATGAGGAAGCGGAAGCTCGAATCTCCTCAAGACTCAAGGCTTTAGAGGGGTATATGAGCAATATGATGGAAGCGGTGATCCAATTGGAAACTCGATATTCCGAAGGTACACCATCCCAAGTTGAGCTCAAAGATACGTCGAGTGAGGTCATCTTGAGAAATGAATTTGAGTTCTAAGAGGATGAGGAGTTGGTTGTTAAATACATAGAAGTTGAGAAGAGTTGATTGTGCTGCATTCATTGTTCTTTCCCTCATTACCACTACCCACACTAAATAAACTAACTCCACCAATTTCAGATTTCCCAAAGGAGACAATGGGGAAGCCAAGTGATTATGTCAAACTTCCGAACCACCCATCTCCTTTAAGACAAACTCCACCTCAACAAAATCTTCCTCTTGGAAGATTTATACCCCTACCTCTCTACTTTTGGATACTCATGGTGAAGGTGTTCAAACCTTCACCATATGGATAACATTATGGCTGTGGCGATGACCTTAAATATATGGAGCTTCTTGCTAGGCAACTCGAGCTTTTAAGTTAGGCTAGTGTTTTTATTTTCTTGAAAAATAATAATTTCTCAACCATGTCCTCCAACCCTTACCCAAAACCAAAAAAATACCACCACAATCCACCACCAAAAACCACCATTAAAACCACCATCTAAGAGTACTACTAGTTGTTGCTTTTTGTGGGTGTTGATTGAGGCTTGCATAGTTGTGGATTTGTAATGGATGGGTCAAAGTTCCATATTGGGCGGAGTTGGAGAACGTGGATGGGAAAAAATTCATTGAGGAGTGATCATTGCTACCACTGGGAATGACCTTTAAGGTCCTAGTTGTGAGTTTTTTCTTTCTCCTTTATTTCTTTATCTTGTTCTTTGGTTCACATTGAGGACAATGTGTGTTTCAAGTGCGGGGGAAGAGAAATATATCTCATTGTACTGTATTGTAGTGTGCATATGCTCTACTTTGATTATTTTTGAAAAAACAACAAATTTTCCGCTAAGTTAAAAACCTAAGAGGTCAACTTATGCAAAATTGGGAGGCCCGAATAGATCAAAAACCCCAAAGGGTGACCTATGCAAAAATGAGAGGCCAAATGGTGTGGAAAAAGGTGAGGGTGAGCATTGAAAAAAATGTGTGAAATTAGGATGAAAACTCGAGAGGGCTCGTAGCCAAAATGAGAGAAAATGAGAGAAACTGAAAAGCTTTATACTTCTCTTGATCTGCATACTTTTTTGGGTAGTGTAAATTAGCTTGATATTATATTTATACCTCACTCTTGTTATGGTTTGTTGGGTTTTTAGATCATCTCAGGCTTTGGGATGTGAGAGTGTGATAGATTCTTATGTTTTGGGGGCTCGCATAGGCTAGGAATAAGATGTTGGGTGTTTTGGGAAAACCATTGCATGCTAGCTTGCGAATAGGTCTTTTCTTGTTCTTGTTTACTCTAGGACGAGTAATGGTTTAGGTGTGGGGGATTTGATGAGACTTCAAATTCATGTATTTTCCGAAACATTTACCATCTCTTTTGTTATCTTTTTGTTGGAAGATTTTTAGATTTAGATAGGTTTACATCATCAGGGGTTTAGATGACCGTTTTCAATTTTCATATCTAAATCCTTCATTTTGTACCCTTTATTTTGTACCCTTTTTTTAGTCTAATGGATTTTTTGTCCTCACGAGCATCTAGATTCCTTTTTGTGAGATTAATTTGTAGATTGCTCGTAAGCACTTCATAGTGTTTTAGTAAAATCCATTCGCAAGGATGGTGGGATATTGAAGGCCACAAGTCAAAACGTGGTAGAAGATAGAAGGGTCGAAGAAGGAAGACAAAGAAGCAGATGAATTGTGACCCGGAAGTTTGGACCAAATTCATAGAATGATCCGTGAAGAATTAGCCTCCAAGTGTGGTACCATTGCATTCCTCTTCTTGAGCACTGTAAAATTGACTGAAAGAACTCCCCAATCGGATTAGCGGTTTACCAGTAGCAACGTAAAGAAATTGAAAAAAAGAAGGAACGACGGGCGCGCGGCCCGCTCACTTAGGCGTGCCTACATGCCTAAAAATCAAGGGGGGAACACCCCCCATCACAATTTCAAGTGGACAACCCCTTCATGGCTGCGGCCGAGCACTGGGAGAGCTTCGTGCGCGTCCGACCAAGTCTTCAGCCCAACACGTACCTCGCTCGCCCAACGTGCACCCCGCTCGCCTAAAGTGCACCCTGCTCGCCCAGGTGCACCCCGCTTGCCCATAGTGCACCCTGCTACACCAACATGCACCCCGCGCACCTCTGCTACACTTTTTTAATTTTTTGACCAAATTAGGCTATCAATAGCCCCCCTTCTTCCCCATTTGTTTGAGCCCCTAGTATTTTTCATCTTTTCTTAGTATTTTTCATTTCTTCCATGAATTCTTGTAGATTTGTTATGGGTTTTCATTGTCTATGCTATTTTTCTTCTTGGGAGCAATTGATTAAAGCTTCCAAACCCATGTAGTGAGTCTATTTTATTCTTTCATGAGCATTTGTTGTGAAGCATTTATTGTGCCATATATGTTGATGTTTACTTCATTTATTTTATGGGTTGTTTGAGAGTATGAAATGTTTGTACGGTCAAGTGCTAGAAGTGTTAGGAAAGTGTACAATTTATTCTCACCTTTGGCATGAAAATCCATGAACATGGAATTAGAACTTCTTGTGGGTAAATGATGTTAATCTTGTTAGAGGAGTATGTTAATATTGTTTGTTATCATATTTGTCCTAAGGTAGCAATGAAAGATTGAATCTTGAATGTTTTTTCTAGGTTTAGTCTAATGAATGGTTTGTTTGGTTAAATGACTAGGAATTTGGTTAAATTCTTGTAGTTGTTATCAAATCTGTGGTTTTTTGTATATAATGCCATTGATGAAATACCTTCAGGTGTTTTTTTTGTCTAAAGTTCTTATCAATGAGATTTGTAAATGATCGTTGAATGTCTTTGCAAATTAATAACTAAGAAGAAATGAATATTGATCTTCAAATGAAAGTGATAACATTCCTCATATGTAATTAATGTGAATGAATGAGTGAATGAGTCTGGGATACATAAGAGATTTGGAAGTGGGATTCAATTGTCCCCAAAGCTTTGTTAATTGTGATTTTACCATTTTTGGTTTGATGAGTCTCTTTTAGTCTTATAGACCCATTTGTATCCCACAATAGAGGCTCCCTCAGACAATGAAACAAGTTCCCAGACATAATTTTTAGACATAGATTACATCTCGTCTTTCATGTCATTAAACCAAAGTGAAGAATTCTTACTACCCATGGCCAGTGAAAAGGAATTGAGATATTAATCGAATCCAATATCGTTGTCAGATTATTGAAGGTACAAAACATAATCACTTGAAATTGTTGATTTCTTAACTCAGGAGGACTTTCGAATTCCCACTGCTTCAGTGGTAGATGAATTAGTAAGTTCAGTATTGATTTCTTGTTCTTGATGTAACCCTGCAGTTTGTCGATGCTCAATTTTTTTATCTTCAGCATAATTCGAATCATTAGGCTGAATGACAACTAAATTACATCTTCAAACTGCACTTTCTGAGTTGAGTCACTCCCAAATTTTTTGTGCTCCTCAAGAAACTTTGCATTTCTAGTTTCAACTACACTTAGACTATGTGAGGGGGTAATAAAACCTAAACCCTTTAGAGTTTAATACATAGACTATAAAATAACCACTTTTGGTTCGTTTATCTAGCTTCTTAATAGTTGGGTTATACACCCAAAGTTCAACTCGGTAACCCCATACGTGTACATGTCTTAAACTAGATTTCCATCAATCCCATAACTCAAACGGTGTCTTGGTGACAGCCTTAGATGGAATCCTATTTAAAATATACACAGTGGTCTTTATGTCCTCACTTTATAAAGATAAGGGTAACTTCGAATTGCTTATCATGCTCTTTACCATTTTCATAAGTGTTTGGTTCCTCCTTTGAGGCACACAATTTTGTTGTGGTTTGCCAGACATCGCGTATTAAGCCACAATATCTTCCTTTTCTAGGACCTTAGAAAATGGTCCTGGTGCTTGCCCATTTTCTGTATATTGCTTATAATATTCTCGACCCCCATCTTATCGGACTATTTTTTTTATCTTCATGTCCTTTTGTTTCTCATCCTCTAATTTGAAAGCTTTGTACCCATCAAATGCTTCAGATTTATCAAATAAGAGATACAAGTAAGGGGCCTACATATATCAATGTGTATGATCTAAAGTAACCGAGAACTTCTTTTTGGCACCTTTAGTGGGTTTTTGTGTTTGCTTACCCTTTATGCAATCCACAAAAGTACCAAGGTCAAAATATTCTAGGGTTGGAACAACCCTATCATTCATTAATCTCTTTATCCTTTCAATAGAGATATGTCCCCATCTCCTATGCCAATGTCTGGATGAGTTCTCATTGACAATAAATCTCTTTATGCCAACATCATTAACTGTTAAAAGATTATGCTCAGATATGGGATCGAGCAAGTTGATAAAAACCATTTAAATGCGCAGTGCCAATAATTTTTTTATTCCTAAAAAGATTCATGGAAAACATCTGAGAATAAGTGCCATATCGAATGATTGAAAGTCTAGAAAGAGAAATTGAATTCCTAAAAAACAATAGAATATTATAAACGGCGTTCTCCAAATCCAATCAAAAACCAGTTTTTAAAATAAGTCTAAATGTTCTCATTCCTTCAGCAGTCGAGCGCATCTTGTTCCTAAAAAAGCTGTATCGCTCACTTTCCTTTGGCTTCCTTAGTTGTAGAAAGCCCTGCATAGTTTCGGCAATCTGAATTGTAGAACCACAATCAATCCACCATGTACTATCAGAAACCTCAGTAAAATTTGATTCATGACACACTAAAGAGAGATTACCTTTCTTTACAAGCTATATTTTATACTTTAAGCAATCTTTCTTCTAGTGCCCTTTCTTTGTACAAAAACGGCACTTGTCTTTATTTCAAACTTTCTTTAAAGAAACACCTTTTCCTTTCTTTGCATTTCATTTAGAATGAGTTTCAAGATGCACAGTCTCAATGAACTCATTTTTTATCCTCTGTTCCTCTTGAACACACATGGTCGACAGTTCATTATTCAACAAATTTTCTTTATGTGTGTTATAGGATATCTTGAACGGAGTATTACTTAGCAGGAAGATAGTTGATAATGAAATGCACTAAAATGGCTCATAAATCACAACCTCAAGGGAGCTTAACTTTGAAGCAACATCCCACATTTCGATAATGTGCTCTCGCACTCCACGACTTTTTCCAAGAGTCATAGTAGAAAGCCTTTTTCATTAATGGGATTGCCATAGCCTTCTCAGAGCTTGCAAATTGTTCTTCAATAGCTTTCATGTAAGCTTTGACATCATCAATCTTAGTGATTGCACCCCTAATGCTTGGATTTATGCGGGACTTGATGAGCATCATGCTCAAGCGATTTGGTCGCTCCCAACGCTCATAATTAGACCTCTCAATTGGCATAATTGATTCTGTGGCATTCGGTGGAGAATCCTCACGAAGTGCCAGGTCTAAGTCTATGGACCTTAGATTCAGAAAGACATTGTCCTTCTACACAGTAAAATTTTCACTAGTTAGCATTGAAGTAGTTACAGTGTCAAATAGCACAATAGTGAGAAGAACTGCAATTACCAAGGAAATTTAAAAAATTACTATAAATCCAAATTGAATTAACCAGAATTAATTCCAAAAATATAAATTATATTCAAAACCTTCCCGTGGGTATATGTCACATTAAAACATAGAACATACCAACCAAAATAGAAAATTAAACAATTAACACGAGAATTTTCCAAATCTTTGGTTATAAGAAAACTTTATAACTTTATGTTTAACTTTCTTTAATCTTTATTTATTAAAATACTTACTCTCCCGTGGGATAAAGTAATTATATCAATAACTTCAACAATGACTTAATTTGGTGTCACCGAAACATATCATGTCGAATATTTCAAAATGCTGTTGTTATTTTCATAATATTACACAATAATAATGACACCAAAATACCTTTGATAATACTTTAATAATATGATTATTAACCAATAAAAATAGTATTGCATAATATATATAAGCTTTTGAATATCTTAATATTTATCAAAGAAATTCTAAAACATATTTCATACATAATATATTGACAAAAGTTACCGAAACTATTTATTTATGGAATATGGAAATATTTTATGTAATGAAAAGTTTTTAATGATCAATATATGTACAAAACATATGAAAATTTTGTTGAAAGTTTAGAAAATAGTTTCATTGTTCTATTTAAAACCTCATGTGAATTCATCACCATAAAAAAATAGTATAATTGAAAGAATGATGTATGAAAGTGGCAAGATCAAATAAATTTTACTACAAACCAGATCATCAAAATTTCTTATGACAATTGAATGGTCAAAACCACAAATGTTAATGTGGTTAAGGTGGATATAAAGGTGCAATATATCGAGAACTATAATGTCAAACAACATGATTGAAGGGTGGCTCTGATACCAATTGTAAGACTAAATATACCTCCGGTCATATTGTTTGAACAATCGATTGAGATCCCCTTCTGAGAGTTGGAAGAAAACAAGAGAATGAGATGAAAGGAAGAGAAAGGTTTTCGGCCTATCACCTACTGTGTGAAGTTTTATGTTTGATGGATCATCACAGGCTCTTATATAGGCTAGGGTAGGACCCTCTCAAAATTGTAACTCTTCCCATCCCTTCCATCAAGAGACTTACGTTATAGGATGAGCACCCAACATAACACCTCCACTAAAGGGTATGTTACAACTCAATTACTACTTTCATCAATGGTAACTTACAAAATGTGAATAACACCTCCATTAAAATGAAGGTTACAACTCACTTACTACCTTCATAAGTGGTAATTTACAAAATGAGAATTACACCTCCATCAAAAGGTGAATTAAAATTCACTTACTTCCTTATTTTTTTGAAATGTTACATACAATCAACCAAATTACATATTAATATCTTAATGTAGGATCTAATTAGGAGACACCACCATTGAATCTGTTGAATCTCAGTGGAGCATGAAATTCCATCCATTTGATAGCTAGGGATGCCCACCTGAGAACACTCAAACACTGCACCACCAACGAACCGTTGCCACCGAAACTGGAACCACCATGATCTCACCATCATCGACCACCTACAGGTTTGGAAACCATAGCAAAACCCACCAACACGGTCCCATGACGCTGGGTAATCCCCATCAAGGAATTGTTTTAATATTCACAATTTTTGATGAAGTGTGTTTTGAACCCCGAAACTCTCAATTATAGAGAGTATGACTTACCACTAAACCAGACCCATTACATATTCACTTACTTCATTCATCAAAGGTAGATTACAAAATGTGAGTTTACTAAATCTCTTTGTTCCTTGATTTATGTGGTCCATTTAAGTGTTAAGGAATTTCTAATAGATTAAAGAAAAAAGTTATTGGGAAAATTATATCCTAAACCATCAGAATATTTTGTTAGTACGAAAATTTAGTACTAAGTGAAATTACATGGTCTATAGAAAAGGGCTAAAGTATTGATGAAATTTTCATTAATCTTCTTCCATCTAAATTAAAGTAGCAGAATTATTTTTTAATATTTGAGGCAACATGATGAGGTAGGGTATAAGTGGGAAATTTAAGGAAATTATATGACTCAAAAATCATATTTTTAAATTTAAGAAAATATTTATTTGTCAGGTAATATTTAAACTATCCAATTATATGGACATTGACCCGTTAGAAAAATGAGCCAGTCTCTTGAAAAATAGTATATCCATAAGTTATGGAAATATCAAGGTTTAAACTGAAAATTAGAACATATCACGATAAAATTTCCGGGTTGCATTAATCGGGTTATAAACTTATAACTATCATGTTGCATAGTAAAATTTTAATATTGCAAATAAAATATTTTATCTTTTTATAATTTTAATTCAATCTCATCTTCGCATATGCTTATGAAAAGATGATTTTTCTCAAAATTTTGCCAAAAAAAGTATATGAATACGAATAAAGTACTAATTCTTTGATTTCTATTGGGTCACAGAGAGTGAATTTTTGCACTTGACTGTCCCAACCCGCGCATGCTAAAATCCTCCACATACAATATTTTCTTCCTATAAACCCAAGTTACGTGTAGCTTGATATCTCCAGAGTCCTATAACTTAGAAACACATTGAAAAACTGTGAAATAATTAACTCCTAAAATAGTAAATAATAAATAAATAACATAAATACTTAGTTAATTATTGGAAGTATAGGTCGTATTGTGCCCCATCATATCATATAAAAATTATTTGGGAAAGTTTTAGAAATTGTGCTCTGTCCATAAAGTCATGGACATGTCATTTAACTAGTGGAGAACATGACCATTAAAGGCGGTTTCTTCGAACCAGAGAAGTAACTTTGGAGGTGACTTCCAAAGTTACTTCTCTTGTCATGACTTTGATCCTCTTTGATCAAATGCGGTTCTGGGAACCGCCTATAAAAGGCCACCATTAAAGGTGGTTATAAACCGCCGTTGCTCCATGATTTGAAACGACCTTAAATTTGTTCCGAGCTCGGAACGGTTGACCCATGACTCGGACTCCCTATGTTGTTGCGAGTGTGATGAGATGTCAAATGCATGTGTTTTCCGAATCATTTAACATCTCTTTTGTTATCTTTTTGTTGGAAGATTGCTAGATTTAGGTAGGTTTACATCATAA
>JAULKM010100653.1:0-10427 GCA_032355605.1 Rubia tinctorum
ACAAAATTAATAACATGTTATTCCCAACACTACCAAATATCATAAGTACATAGCATTTTAATTTAAAGTAGATAAAAGTTATTTTGTTCAAAGTAACAAATTAACCAAAAAACGTATTTTAATAATGATTCCTCTTCATTTTCCCCATATTTTTCATTCCCCACCCCATATTTATGAAATTTAATGACGGGTACAAAAAAATAGTAGCAAAAAATAACATTGAGGACGCATTATGGAAATGCGTCCTCTATTGTCTGAAAATTAAAAAAAATTACCCTATGCTTAGGACGTATTATGGAAATGCGTCCTCTTGTCCGAAAATAAAAAAATTATCCCAACGTGGGGACGCATTATGGTAATGCGTCCTCTTCCTTTCGAAAATTAAAAAACATGCACCATGAGGACGCATTTCCCTACCATTAACCCCAACAGCTGGCCCATAAACTATCCAAACTTGTGCAACTTGCCCCCATCCGAGAAAGGACTCCCGTGTTGCATAACTTTCTTCTACAGGCTAAAGCAACAACTGCTAACTTTCACATTCATCAATCGTCCCCTATAAATTGTTATGCCCATTTCACTTTCTCCATATTCATCTCTTCACCATTTCTTCGTTCCTACAAACACTGTGAAGTGCACATAACAACATAAAATGTATGAAAATGAACACAGTAATAGATTACAGTACCATAAAATGTATGAAAATGAACCTTGAAAGCAATGCAACAAAATTCCAGTTTATCTACTATAGTTAGAATACAATTGGCATCCACACAATAATTATACCTCTAACCTTCTTTGTCCTCAACCAAACGAAGAAGGCATATTATAGTGGAAGAATTTATATACAAGGGGAAGGAGGTTAGGAAGGGAGAAAATTTAGACAAATTCAAGAAGGAGGTGTACGAGGAAGGGAGAAAATTCAGAAAAATGGTAGAAGGAGGGGAAACGGGAGAAAATTCAGAAAAATGGATTACCATTGTGTGCAAGATCTTCCATGGAGAAGGAGGAAAATTTGGAGGAGTGGGATTTGGAAAAAGTGGGAGGAGATCGAAGGAGTGAAGTTTGAGGAAAAGTGGGAGGAGGAGAAGTGAAAATTAGGAGGGAATCAGCCAGGGCTTCCCGGCCAAGGACTAAATTTGGGAGGGAAGAAATGTGACTTTGGCCAAAAATCTGGAGGTATGTTAGTCTTCATTCTAGAGGGAAAGTAGATGTACAGAATATCTCAATTAGTTCGTCCAAAATGACTTGGATGAAATCTCCACAATAATTTATATTTTAAATATACAAGAAAATATGTGCTTGCTCTAATTATAATCATATGAATATATACCATATTCAATAAACATTATGAAGATTCAAATTTCACTCCTTACAAAATAGTTATACCATCGATCATGTGATTTCCTTGGATTTTGCTTAGTGAGTTATATATATATATATTATGAGACATATATATAGGCAAAATAATTAAGTGTTGACCATGAATTAGTACAAGTCAAATCAAATAAATTGTTGCGCACTAGTGTCTGACCAATCGTTAGTTGTATAGTACGTCTACAGTTAGTCGACCGTTGCACAGAGAATGCCTAACCAATTAAGGGTTGACTAAGGTTTAACTCTTTGGTTTATTATGTCATATATTAGTGTAGGTGATCATGTATGTTGACTAGTGTTTGACCAACCGTTACTTTTATAGTACGTCTACAGTCAGTCGACTAGTGCACATAGAATGCCTAACCAGTTAAGGTTCAACTTAGGTTTAACTCTTTGATCTAGTATGTCCATCAGTACTGTAGGTGCATATGTACGTTGACTATTATTTGACTGACTGTCAGTTGTATAGTACGTCTACAGACGGTCGACCGGTGCATAAAGAATGCCTAACCAATTAAGGGTCGACTAAGGTTTAACTCTTTAGTTTAGTATGTCATATATTAGAGTAGGTGAATATGTAGGCTAACTTGTGTTTGACCTATGGTTACTTGTATAGTACGTCTACAGTTAGTCGACCAGTGCACATAGAATGTCTAACCAGTTAAGGTTCGACTAAGGTTTAACTCTTTGGTTTAGTATGTCCGTCACTACTGTAGGTGCATATGTATGTTGACTAGTGTTTGACTGACCGTTACTTGTGTAGTACGATTATAGTCAATCGAGCAGTGCATGTAGAACGCTAACTAACTAAGTGCCTACAGTCGCTAACTTTGTAAGTTACATACTCTCTTTGTCCCAGGTACAGCCCCGCGGAATATTTTCTACGGTTTTTAATAAACATGTTTAACCATTAATACTACGTACTAGCGGAGTACCATCGCATGTTGCATGATTTTCTTCGGTGATATATGTGTGTGTGTGTATGTATATATATTGTATGAGATATTTATGGTTTTAAATATATCTTTAGAAATTATATATTTTAACAGGTTATGATTGCTTATTAGTAAAGAATAAAAGCATTAACATTTTATAATGTGAGTATGTTATTTTAAACAACTTGTGTTTAGGTCAGTCAAAATGACTTCAACATCCCCGGTTGACAGCACCAAGCGACAATTTCTATTATATGCTGCTTGGGATAATATCGACAATTAAATAGTTCATTTTTATAAACAACTTATTACTACAAATCCAACAATATTACTACAAATCCAACAATATTACATACCATAGTATTATTGTACATATTAATGTGGTCCCATAATGAAATCATATATTTTCATATGAGTCCATTACTTGGTAAAAAAATAGAAAAGTCATACTTATGAACACAACCCTTGATTTACCACAACCCTTATTCATCAACAACCCCTACATTCCCCTTTCCCATGGTGGATCGTCTTCAGGCACCCCACAACCAAGCGGACAAAAAATTCTTCCTCTATTGTCAAACATCCACGACTCTGCAATCCCCCACACCCAGGGATCCGCAACCCAAGACACCGAGCCTTCTCCGACGAGGCTAGAAGTGTCGTCATCGGCAAAGTGTCCTGAGCCCGCCGACCGTGTCATCAACATCGTCAAGAATTTCCACAAGGTCAAATCTTCAACGGTAATTTCTATTCGCCATTCCTTTTTGGCCACTAACAATTTTATTTCTTTAAACATCAACCACGCCCACCAACCATTTGATTTTTTGCCGCACCGTGAATAAGTACTTCTCCCGTGATAGGGTTACACATGCAACTAATTTGTTATAGGGATAGTGAAGTAAGATTGGGATTGTGAAAGTATCATTTTTGTGATGGAAGTTGGATTAGTGAAGTAAGGTGGCTCATTGTAAGCAGCAATGTTTTCCTTTTGATTGATACCTTTATTTGTGAGTTAATTGAAGATGAAAATTGGGGAGAGATGTTGTCGTACCGTATATTTATTTGGAACTGGAATACTGATCTTATGAATGTCAATATTGATGAAATTTGCTTTCCATAAATCTTCTAATTGTGTTTCAAGAATATGAGTGGCGTATTGAGTTTTTTTAATAATATTTGTTCTATAATGTCAATGAATTGAATCATTGTTTCTTTTAGAGTCTTGGGGTCAAATACATCGGTGTTAATTTCGATGATGTATCTAACTATTGGTGTCTGTGATGGGCTGTTTTACATTGGTCGAGGCCCAAATTAAGAATTTGATGTCTTTGGGTGCTGCATTTGAACTTCGAATGGGGGCGTTGAATGGAATGTAGAATGGATTGTATCTGTAGTAGGTTGGTCCAAGATATCTTTGAATTAGACTAATTGTTATTTGTTTGATAGTGAACATGTTTTTTTGTAGATGTTCATAGTATGTGTTATTGAGTTTTAGTATTGCCATAATTTTTATGGTATCATACTTTCCCTTTTATGTATGTTGCTTTAGTAGTGAGTAATGGATTGTGGTTGATGAATAGATAGTACCTCTGTTTATAGAGATTTCTCGGTCTAAAATGATGTCGTCCAATTCATTTCATGTTAGGGAAGTCGTGCACGTCGTGGATCTCTTTCATGTGTCCACTTATCAAATATTGGATCGATATATGATTATAAACAACCTATATATGATGTCGTCCAATTTTATGATAGAAGCACGTGGTCTTAATATGTCATCGAAGTTTATAGTTTATCCGTATTCTCATTGTTTATCCAATGACTTTCTTTTATCATCGCACACGAGTGATGTATCAACTGCATTGGTTTTTCTTCCTTGATCACATTTTTGTGCTCCAAAGCAGGTTGCGACCAGAAAGGTACATAAATTCCCCATAATCCAATGGGTTCTATCAATTCGATTATTTTTTAGAAAATACAAAAGTCAACTGTTGCATCATCTGGGCCTGAAAGTAGTAAAATATTTATGGACAAATTCGATTCGCGGATGAACGCATTGGAGTTTAAGATGAATCACATGATTCGATGGACTGAGGACGTTGGGAAGTACTTGACCGTGATAGAAGGCAAGAAAGTGAAGGATTTGGGACCACTACATACCTTTGACACGCCATCTAGCCAAATTGAGGAGGACACCTCACAAGAGGATTGAACTTCTTATGTTTAACTCATTAGGTACCTGTGGATGTTGATTTTCTTCGTATGTTGCTTTTGCATGCTGATTTTGAATGTTTTTAGCTTAATTAACTATGGATATTGATTTAGGATGGTGATTATGGATGATGATTTAATATGTTGAATTAGGATATTGTTGGTTGATTTCCTATGGATGTTGATTTTGGATGGGTGATTTCCTGTTGTCGTTTTGTTAGATGTGTGCATATATTTGGATGTTGCTAGTTGTGGCCATGTATTTTGATGTTTCTAGCTTTGGCCATGTATTTTGATGTTTCTAGTTGTGGCCATATATAGGTTGTTAGACTATTTTAGTGTTTGCAATGAAGTATTAGAGCGGTTGCGCGTAGCTGCGATCAGAGCCCAATTCTAGTTTTGTTTTTCCCAAATGAAACTAATAGAGCAGCTGCGGTCAGCGCCCAATTCTAGTTTTGTTTTTTTCCAAATGGAACTAACAGAGAAGGTGCGCGTAGTTGCGATCAATGCCCAATTCTAGTTTTGTTTTCTTGAGTTGGAACTAATAGAGCGGTTGCGTGCAGCTGTGATTAGCGCCACATCAGGTTTTGGCTTCCCCAGTTCCAACTAATAGGAAAGCTTGCCTTGCTCGGTCGGCCAAAAAAAACTGATCATTTTCATAAGTTTCACGACTCTTATCAACAAGGGTACAGGCCATTGGATCATTAGTTCGAAATCCAGTTGTGTTAAATCATATGCACTTGAAAACCAGAATCTTAAATTCTTCATAGTCAAGCTCCCAAATATCATCAATAACACCATAAAACGACATCACAGCGGTGACCGGTTTATTTTCTTTCTTACTTGCTAGCCACATTGTTTCAGACTCAACATAAACCCCACTGTTTTATGTCATGTTTCTTAAATCTTGGTCCCTAGTAGCAAAACAGAAACCATTCATGTCATATCCAGAATACATCAATATTGTGCAATTAGGCTTCCTTGCAAATGGTCTAATTTTATTGTCGTACTGATCACCGACATTGCATCGATCATAAACCAATTCACAAACGTTTCATTGTACTCTAACAAAGATTTATTGGGGGGCCACGTGGGATGAACCTCTGTGATCAAATTAAGTTGTTTAGTCACGTATTCTACAGTCTCCCTACAATTCTTCGAGACATATAAATGAAATTTCATCAAGTCGTTATTCAATGGAGTAAATAACATTCCCCTAGACCTCGGTTTACCCATCTTCCTTCTAACATGTCGATTCTTTGGCACCCCAAAATTAACACATTCCTCCAAATAACTAGAGCAAAATTCAATTGATTCTTCAGTAATGTACCTCTCAACAATACTAGCATCTGACCGACCCCATACACTTCACATACCCCTTGAATACTTTCATGTGACGCTCAAAAGGATACATCCAATTCAAACCAAATGGGCCACATATCTCTATCTCTCGTACTAAATGAACAACCAAGTGAACCATTATATAAAAAAAGCTAGAGAGAAATACATTTCCAACTTGCACAGCACAACACCAACATCATTCTGTTGGACATCCAAATGGTGGCTGTCAATAGACTTCCAATATATGGAGCCGAAGAAGAAACAAAGTCTAGTGATTGTGTACCTTACATAGCCTCCAATACTCCACGAATAGCAATTAGTAACAGTTTTTGCATCAAAACATGACAATCATGAGATTTCAACCCACTCATCCTACAATCCTCTGTAATTGCCCGACTAACATTCTACGAATAACCAATAGGGACCTTCACTGATTTCAAACAATCACAAACTGAGGTTCTCTCCTCCTTCGACAATGTACAAGGTGCAGGGGGGGTAAGTAAGTCCTCTTTCCCTTCATTTCTAGAGCAAGGTCACTTCTGATTCCCAATTCAACCAAGTTCAACCAGGCATTCAAACCATCTTTCGTCTTCCACGGAACAGAGTGCCTATCAAACTTTCACATACATTTTTCTCAATATGCATCACATCCAGACAATGCCTAACCAGAAGATGCTCCAAGTACGGTAAATTGAAAAATATTTACATCTTCTTCCATGGACCATCACATTGCATTTTTCCTTTGCCTTTATGTTTTCCCAATACTAATTTCAATTTGTTAACCTTCAAATGAATCTGCACACCAGTTAGTGGTGTGAGGGATTTCCTTTGTTCCTTCCCCCCAACAAAGTTGACCACATCATCCCGGTATTTATGATTTCCTTGTAGCCATTTTCTATGGTCGAGATACACTGTCTTTTTTCCACGCCTTAGATATTTGAATTATGTCTTCTCCTCACAAATAGGACATGCTTTGTTCCCCTTCGTAACATACCTCGATAAATTTCCATACGCTGAAAAATCATTAATCGTGAAAAAAAGTATGGCACACAATTGAAACTCCATATTCATACGGCCATCAAATACCGTCCCCCCATTTTCTTCCCACAAAAGCTTTAAATCATCAATCAAAGGTCTCAAATACACATCGATGTTGTTTCCAGGTTGTCTAGAACCTGAGATTAGTAGAGACATCATAACATATTTCCATTTCATGCACAAATATAGGGGAAAATTATAGATAACCAACATCATGGGCCAAGAACTATGTTTCGATAACATATTTCCAAATGGATTCATCCTATCAGTACACAAAGCAAGGTGGAAATTTCCAAATTCCAAACCAAATTTTGGATACCTTTTGTCAAAAAAAATCCATTGTTCACCATCTGCTGGATGTCTTATCTTGTCGTCACTTGGTATTTCTCGCTCTGCATGCCACCTCAAGTTCTTTGCATCATTTGGATTTGCAAATAACCTCTTCAACCATGGAATTATAGGAAGATACCACATACACTTCAACAGGACCTTCTTCTTCTTCTTAGCCAAACACCAATCAACATCAATCTTTACACCCTTATACCTTGAATGTTTGCACACAGGACATTCAACTGTGTCTTCAAGATCACCATCATACAACACACAATCATTAGGACATGCGTGTATTTTCTTGTATTCCAAACCAAGAAGACACGATATTTTCTTCACCTCATACAAGTTTTTTGGTATTCCATTCCCATCCGTCAACTTATCCTTCAGAAGCTTTAGTGGTGAATTCACACTTTTATCACTCCAGCCACTTGCAGCTTTTAAATTAAAAACCTCCATAAAAAAGGATATTATAGTATCCTTACTTTTACATCCTGGATATAATGACTTCTCTTTTTCCTCTAGGAAAGCACTCAATATTTCAGGCTTCCACTTAAAATCTCTTGCAATGTCATCGAACATAGCATCAATGGTACAATTGCTTCCATCTATGTTGTCAAACTCACCAACCTTACGTTGTTGCTCAACCTCTCCATGAAATGTCCAAACAATGTTACCTTTATCAAATCTGTTCTTCAGCAGGTGAAATCTAACAAGTCCACGTTCATAAAACCTTTCCCAACACAAGCATTGCTTGCATGGACAAAGTATCCTCTCCTCCCTATCGTAGGCATAATCAAGAAACAAATCTACAAAACCAATATATTCACCACTCCATCTAGTTGCACTTGGATAATTAACCATTTTCGTTATCCATGCAAGAATCAATTCTCAATCCATTGTATCTAAATGTAATAATACAAACAAACAATTCAAAATTCAACATCCACACATTATGAAATAAACACAATCAATTTTCTATGACTGCAAAACACTACAAAAGTTATATGTATATGTATCAACATTTTCTTGGGAGATATATATGTACCATCTACCAATATAAACACAACCATGTTCACACTCACACAACATGATATAAACTCTCTTCAAGCATACAAATCATTAATAAATACAACTAAACTCTCTTCATGCATGCATTAATGGTTATAACCACTACTATTTAAATGAAATTAACAAGCGAAAAGGAAAACTAACATTCATAGGTCTTCATGGCTTGGGATTGAGCCCACCTTCCCAAAAAAACCTCCATCAATGAAGAGAGAAGAGAGTTCAAAATTCATATTTAATTTTGTCTAGTAGTTAGGAGCATTTAATGTTAAATTTAGCACCGTTTTTTGTGAATAGTGTCAAAAACCGATACCAATTCTTCTCTGGCACTAATCCAAAAAACTGGTTCCATTTTTTAAAAAATGGATTTCAGTACCGGTTTTAAAAAAACTGGTGCTAAATTTAACACCATTCTTTTTAGCATCGATTTTTCAAAATTAACACCTATTTTCTAAAAATAGGTGTTAATTTTGACACCAATTTTTTTTAAATGGTGTTAAATTATTAAAAACAGGTGCCAATACATTTTGGGCATCGAATTTCGAAAACCAGTGCCGAAAAACCGGTACTAAAGGGGGGGTCTCTGTGGTAGTGATTATGTCCTTGTCATGATTGTAGAAATTGATATTGTACTGAAAATAAGGATATGTTGAGACTTCATTTGTACAACAAAGGGTTTGCAAAAGATTATGTGGTGTGGACGTGTCATGGGAAAAATCATCCCCGGAAGTAGTAAAGGAGAGTGTTTTGGAGATGTAAAACTGAATGACATGTGTGAGGAGGTAGTTGATGAATTTAGAGGGAGACCCGATGTTTTGGCTTACTTTTTAGGTGAGAAGGATAGGCCATTGTATTACAGTTGCAAGAAGAAAGACCTGGTCATGTCATGTTTCATGGAATTTTTTAATTTGAAAGGTGTTGGTTTGTGGAGTGATACTAGCATGAATATTTGACAATGATAATGGTTTACTGAACAACATTTATGAGGCTAAGAGAATTTTGTGTCCTATGGGAATGGAGTAAGAAAAGATACATGCTTGTCCAAATGATTGTATCTTATATAGGGGTGACTTAAAGAATAATATTGCATGCTCTGTATTTCATCTGTCCCGTTTTAAGAAATGGAGAAATGTGGTTGTAGAAGAAGAGCATGTTGTGTCGGTGAGGAAGGGGGTGCCTGCCAAATGTATGTGGTACCTTATGATTATTCCAAGGATGAAAATGTTGTTTAAGAATGCCAAGGATGCAAATAACTTTACATGGTACATGGATATGGAGGGTTTTAAAGATGATGATATGATTCGGCATCCTGCAGATGCAGATCACTGGAAGAATTTTGAGAAGATGTAGCGATACTAGCATGAATATTTGACAATGATAATGGTTTACCGAACAACATTTATGAGGCAAAGAGAATTTTGTGTCCTACGGGAATGGAGTATGAAAAGATACATGCTTGTCTGAACGATTGTGTCTTGTATAGGGGTGACTTAAAGGATAAGATTGCATGCCCCGTACTTCATATGTCCCGTTATAAGAAATGGAGAAATGTGGTTGTCGATGAAGTGCATGTTGTGTCGGTGAGGAATGGGGTGTCTGCCAAATGTATGTGGTACCTTATGATTATTCCAAGGATGAAAAGGTTGTTTAAGAATGCCAAGGATGGAAAATAACATGACACGGTACATGGATAGGAAGGTTCTAAAGATGATGATATGATTTGGCATCCTGCAGATGCAGATCACTGGAAGAATTTTGATAAGATGTATCCAAAGTTTGCTTCTGAACCTAGAAATTTGAGAATGACTTTGTGTACTAATGATATTAACCCATTTGGTAATATGTCCTCCAAACACAGTTCATGCCCAGTTATGCTCGCCATTTATAATCCCCCCCCCCCCCCGTACTTGTGCATGAAGAGAAAATATGTGTTGATACTCTTGATTATTTATGGGCCCAAACAACCTAGAAATTACATTGATACTTATCTTTCCCTTTTGATAGATGATTTGAAAGTGATGTGGTCCATGGGAGTTGTATTGTTAGATGGTTTTCGTGGAAAGTAGTTTACCTTAAAGGCCATGCTTTTTTGTATCATAAATGATTTTCCAGCATTGTAGTAGTAGATTC
>JAULKM010100654.1:0-10426 GCA_032355605.1 Rubia tinctorum
AATTAATAAATGTTTTTCTCCAAAAACCTTTTCTCAATTTGTATCACTAGTGGAGATATTGGTGATTAAAGGCAGTTCTATCAAATAACAAATGGGAGTTCAAAGCAACTTCTCCCTTTGATCATTATTTAAATAAAGGATGTTGTGCCTTCTTCTAAAATACTTCTTTGAATAATTTTGAGGAACTATACAAACCCATAAATCCAACTATTGACCCTGGAGTTTTGAAATTCTAGCCAGAGGACCATAATTGCCAGTTTCATCATGTTTTTTTAAAAATATTTTTTTTGGAAATGCACATTCTATTCAAGTTATATATGGTATAGATTATTGAATAACCTAGAATAACAATCCTTTAAGAAATTAATGAGTATAAGTCCAAATACTAATATTTCCTGAGCGGAAATAAGAATAAAAAATGAACAATCATAAACCACGCTAGCTTGTGTATATATTTAAAATTTATGGGATGATAAAGTAATATAAACTTCACAAAAGAAGAATATGAACATAGAAAAAAGATCAACTTGACTACAAAAGTTTAAGTGAATCAGTTTCAGCCAAAAATCATTGTGAAATCATCCACTTGGAATGCTCACTGAGGAGTAAAACACTACCATTTAAAGAAACATATGAAGAAGCATATAAAGCAACATTTTTATTCCCTTTTTCATAGGACTGAGAGTATGGGTTTTTAAAGAAGTGTGGACCAGCATAAAAAACTATTAAAACAAATTTCTAAGAATCTAACCCTTACTAAAATTATTATAGTAAAAAAAACCCAAAATCATGAAATGAATATTATTTTAAACAACTAGATCTTTTTACGTGACCTTTAAACGAAAATAAAATAGCAAATTCCAAAAATCCAAAACAACACGATGACAACTGCAAATGAAAAACTGTACACTGTCTATTACGATAACATCCTTTTCATTTTACCTTATCTTTTTTAAAACCTGGGACTAAATTCTTGCTCTGGCGGTTCATTAGTCAAAAATCTGATTGAACAAGATCAATATCGATATGTGCGACAATAGTGGGGCACTAATCTCGCACGATGCTTACCCTGCACAAATCCATTTTTAATTTTCTTATCTACCTTCAGGCTTCTTCAAATAAATGAATATTTTTATGTTAAACTTTTATCTCGATCAGTTAAGTCATGTTCAGTGTCATCTTAAGCCGCTAATTAATTACGATAACTTTATAATTCCATATAATGATTCAAAATCCTTCACAATCAGAGGAGGTGTCAGTTCTTCAAAAACAGAGGCGTGCATTTAGAGGGTGGTTGCAATTCATTTGTTTGAATATCACATTTCGGTTGGTTCATTCTCCAACATTGTAAACATTTTTAAACGCTGTCAAGAATTGTCTGGTTTTTATAGCCATAGAGATTGAAGTACAAAGGCCGGCACCGATAAAGCAAAAAATGTTTGTGGAGAAGGTGTTTGAGTTTGGTGTTACAAGACCAAAATATGCACAGGCGAGCCATCGCATATAAGCTTGAAACCCGGTGATGCACGACATTGTGAAGTCATGTTCAATGTATTCTTAAACTGCTAATTTAGTACGAAAATTTTATAATTCCATATAATGATGTATAATTCTTCACAATCAAAGGAGGATAAAGTTCTTCACAATCAGAGGCGCACATTTAGAAATTGGTTTAAATTCATTTGTTTGATTATCACATTTTGATTGCTTCATTCTCCAAGATTCTAAAGATTTCTAAACAATATCGTAGATTGTGTGGTGTTTGCACCCGTGGAGAGTGAAGTTCTAAGGCCCTTTCCAAAATTTCCTAACTAACTTCCTACTTATCCTATTGAACAAATTTTTCTTTAAGAAATTTTCTCCATATGTATGGGAATATTTAGTGCTATGTTAGACCGTTGATTCAATATGGTAATTTCTTAAATCCCTAACTTGATGCATATCTCTCCAAATCCATTTTGAATTTTAAAAACTTGGTTTTAGCTTTATCTAATCAATGAATATTTTTGTTTCAAAAATTTAAATCAACCAGTGCGGTTAAGTTTAGTGCAACCTTAAATCGCCAATAAAATATAATAATTTAATATATCCATATAATCATGGGAATCTCACACAAATTCCTTTTTTGAATTTTTACAACTAGCTCCCTGCTTCTTCTAATTAATAAATGTTTTTCTCCAAAAACCTTTTCTCAATTTGTATCACTAGTGGAGATATTGGTGATTAAAGGCAGTTTTATCAAATTACAGATGAGAGTTCAAAGCAAGTTCTCAAGATATGCCTTTGATCATTATTTAAATATAGGATGTTGTGTCTTCTCCTGAAAAATTTCTTTGAATAATTTTGAGTAACTATACAAACCCATAAATCCAACTATTGACCCTGGAGTTTTAAAATTCTCGCTAGAGGATCCATAATTGCCAGTTTCATCATGTTTTATACTTTTTTGAAAAAGCTCATTCTATTCAAGTTATATATGGTATAGATTATTGAATAACCAAAAATAAAAATCCGTTAAGAAATTATTGAGTATATGTCCAAAAATTAACATTTCTTGAGCGGAAACATGAATAAAAAAGTGAACAATCAGATCCAGGCTAGCTTCATTATGCATTTAAAATTTACAAGAAGATAAAGTAATATAAAACTTCACCAAAGAAGAATATAAACATAGAAAAACAATCAACTTTACTATAAAAGGTAAAGTGAATCACTTTCAGCCAAAAATCATTGTAAAATCATCAACTTGGAATGCACCGAGTAGTAAAACACTACCATTTAAAGAAACACATGAAGAAGCATATCATGCAACATTATTCTTCCCTTTTCCATAGTACTGAGAGTATGTTTTTTTAAAGAAGAGTGGACCAACATATAAAACTATTAAAACTAATTTTTAAGAATTTAACCCTTACTAACATTATTAAAGTAAAAAACAATCCAAAATAAAGAAATGAATATTATTTTAAACCACTAGATCTTTTGACGTGACCTTCAAACTAAAATAAAGTAGCAAATTTCATCAATACAAAACAACATTATGACAATTGCAAACTAAAATTACTGAGAACTAAAAACTAAAAACTGTACACTGTCCACTACGATAACGACATCCTTTTCATTTTACCTTATCTTTTTTAAAATCCGGGTCTAATTTCTTGCTCCGGCGATTAAATAGTCCAAAATCTGATTGGACCAGATCAAATTCGATTCTTTCGACACAAGTGGGCACGAATCTCGCACGATGCCTACCCAACACAAATCCATTTTGAATTTTCTTAACTAGCTTAAGGCTTTTTCAAATAAATGAATATTTTTTGTGTCAAACTTTTATCTCGATCCGTCAAGTCATGTTCAGTGTGATCTTAAGTGGCTAATTAATTATGATAAATTTATAATTCCATATAATGATTCAAAAATCTTCACAATCAGAGGAGGTGCCAATTCTTCAAAATCAAAGGCGTGCATTTAGAGGTTTGTTGCAATCCATTTTTTTTGTATATCATGTTTCGGTCGGTTCATTCTCCAATATTGTAAACATTTATAAACGCTGTCTAGAATTGTATAATTTTTATAGCCGTAGAGATTCAAGTATGAAAACTTTATAATTCCATATAACAATGTATAATTCATCTCAATCAGAGGAGGAGAAAGTTCTTCACAATCGGAGGCGCGCATTTAGAAGTTGGTTTCAATTCATTTGTTTGATTATCACATTTTGATTGCTTCATTCTCCATGATTCTTCCCTGATTGTGTGGTTTTTGCACCCGTGGAGAGTGAAGTTCTAAGGCTCTTTCTAAATTTTCCCATATAACTTCCTACTTATCCTATTCAACAAATATTTTTCTTTAAGAAATTATCTCCATATGTATTGGAAAATTTAGTGCGACGTTAGACCGTTGATTCAATATGGTAATTTCATAAATCCCTAACTTGATGCACATCTCTCCGAATCCATTTTGAATTTTAACAACTTGGTTTTAGCTTCATCTAATCAATGAATATTTTTCTTTCAAAAATATAAATCTACCAATGCGGTCAAGTTTAGTGCAACCTTAAATCGACGATAAAATATGATAATTTAATAAATCCATATAATGATGGGAATCTCATACAAATCCCTTTTTTTAATTTTCACAACTAGCTTCCTGCTTCTTCTAATTAACAAATGTTTTTCTCCAAAAACTTTTTCTAAATTTGTATCACTAGTGGAGATATTGGTGATTAAAAGCAGTTCTATCAAATTACAGATGAGAGTTCAAAGTAAGTTCTCAAGATACGCCTTTGATCATTATTTAAATAAAGGATGTTGTGCCTTCTCCTAAAAAACTTCTTTGAATAATTTTGAGTAACTATATAAAACCATAAATACAACTATTGACCCTGGAGTTTTAAAATTCTAGCCAGAGGATCCATAATTGCAAGTTTCATCATGTTTTATAGTTTTTGGAAATGCACATTCTATTCAAGTTATATATGATATTGATTTTTGAATAACCTATAATAAAAATCTATTAAGAAATTAATGAGGATAAGTCCAAATACTAACATTTCCTAAGCGGAAACAAGAATAAAAAAGTGAACAATTAGAAACCACGCTAGCTTCAGTATATATTTAAAATTTACGGGAAGATAAAGTAATATAAAACTTCACAAAAGAAGAATATAAACATAGAAAAACGGTCAACTTGACTGCAAAAGTAAAAGTGAATCAATTTCGGCCAAAAATCATTGTAAAATCATCAATTTGGAATGCTTACTGAGGTGTAAAACACAACTATTTAAAGAAACGTATGAAGAAGCATATAAAGCAAAATTATTCTTCCCTTTTTCATAGTACTGAGAGTATGCTTTATTAAAGAAGAGTGGACCAGCATATAAAACTATTAAAATAAATTTCTAAGAATCTAACCCTTACTAACATTATTAAAGTAAAAAAAACAACCCAAAATAAAGAAATGAATATTATTTTAAATCACTAGATCTTTTGACGTGACCTTTAAACTAAAATAAAATTGAAAATTCCAACAATCCAAAACAACATGATGACAACTGCAAACTAAAAATTGGTGACAACTGCAAATGAAAAACTGTACACTGTCCATTATGATAACGACATCCTTTTCCTTTTACCTTATCTTGCTTAAAACCTGGGTCCAACTTCTTGCTCTGGCAGTTCATTAGTATAAAAAACTGATTGGACCATATCAAAACCGATTTGTGCGGCACTAGTCAGGCACGAATCTTGCACGATGCTTAACCTGCACAAATCCATTTTGAGTTTTCTTAACTCGCTTCAGGCTTCTCCAAATAAATGAATATTTTTTTGTAAATTTTTTTATCTCGATCAGTCAAGTCATGTTTAATGCGATCTTAAGCAGCTAATTAAATACGATAACTTTATAATTCAATATAATGATTCAAAATTCTTCACAATCAGAGGAGGTGTCAGTTTTTCACAATCAGAAGCGTGCATTTAGAGGTTGGTTGCAATTCATTTTTTTGAATATCACATTTCGGTTGGTTCATTCTCTAATATTGTAAACATTTCTAAACACTGTCCAGAATTGTGTGGTTTTTATAACCATAGAGATTAAAGTACAAAGGCTGCTGCCGGTAAAGCAAAAACTATTTAAGGAGAAGGTGTTTGAGTTTGGTGTTACAAGACCAGAATATGCAAAGGCTAGCCAACGCGTATAAGCTTGAAAGCCGGTTATGCACAACATAGTCAAGTCATGTTCAATGTGATCTTAAACCGCTAATTTACTACAAAAACTTTATAATTCCATATAATGATGTATAGTTATTCACAATCAAAGGAGGAGAAAGTTGTTCACAATCAGAGGCGGGCATTTAGAGATTGGTTTCAATTCATTTGTTTGATAATCACATTTTGATTGCTTCATTCTCAAAGATTCTAAACATTTCTAAACAATATCCTGGTTTGTGTGGTTTTTGCACCCGTGGAGAGGGAAGTTCTAAGGCCCTTTCTAAATTTTCCCAACTAACATCCTACTTATCCTATTCAACAAATATTTTTCTTTAAGAAATTATCACAATGTGTATGGGCAAATTTAGTGCGATGTTAGACCGTTAATTCAATTTGGTGATTTAGTAAATCCCTAACTTGATGCATATCTCTCCAAATCCATTTTGAATTTTAACAACTTGGTTTTAGCTTCATCTAATCAATGAATATTTTTCTTTCAAAAATTTCAATCTACCAGTGTGGTCAAGTTTAGTGCAACCTTAAATCGCTGATAAAATATGATAATTTAATAAATCAATATAATGATGCGTATATAAAAAAAAATCCCTTTTTTAAATTTTCACAATTAGCTTCCTGCTTCATCTAATTAATAAATGTTATTCTCCAAAAACCTTTTCTCAATTTGTACCACTAGTGGAGATATTGGAGATAAAGGCAGTTCTATCAAATCCCAGATGGGAGTTCAAAGCAGCTTCTCAAGATACGTCTTTGATCATTATTTAATTAAATGATGTTGTGCATTCTCCTAAAAAACTTCTTTGAATAATTTTGAGTAACTATACAAACCCATAAATTAAACTATTTACCCCGAAGTTTTAAAATTCTCGCTAGAGGATCCATAATTGCCAGTTTTATCGTGTTTTATATATTTTTTTGGAAATGCACATTCTATTCAAGTTATATATGGTATAGATTATTGAATAACCTAGAATAAAAATCCTTTACAAAATTAATAAGTATAAGTCCAAACACTAAAATTTCCTGAGCGGATACAACGATAAAAAAGTGAACAATCAGAAACCAGGCTAGATTCAATATATATTTAAAATGTACGGGAAGATAAAGTAATATAAAACTTCACAAAAGAAGAATATGAACATAGAAAAACTATCAACTTGACTACAAATGTAATATTAAAACAATTTCTGCCAAAAATTATTGTAAAATTATCAACTTGGAAAGCTTACTGAGGAGTAAAACACTACCATTTAAAGAAACATATGAAGAAGCATATAAAGCAACATTATACTTCCCTTTTTCATAGTACTGAGAGTATTCTTTTTTAAAGAAGAGTGGACCAACATATAAAACTATTAATACAAATTTCTAAGAATCTAACCCTTACTAACATTATTAAAGTAAAAAATAAACCTAAAATCAAGAATGAGTATTATTTTAAACCACTAGATCTTTTGACATGACCTTTAAACTAAAATAAAATAGCAAATTTCAATAATCCAAAACAACATGATGACAATTGCAAACTAAAAATTGGTGACAACTACAAACGAAAAATTGTACACTGTCCATTACGATAACACCATCCTTTTCCTTTTACCTTATCTTTCTTAAAACCTGGGTCCAATTTCTTGCTCTGGCAGTTCATTAGTATAAAATACTGATTGGACCAGATCAAAACCGATTTGTGCGACACTAGTCAGGCACGAATCTCGCACGATGCTTAACCTGCACAAATCCATTTTGAATTTTCTAAACTCGCTTCAGGCTTCTCCAAATAAATAAGTATTTTTTTGTAAAATTTTTATCTCGATCAGTCAAGTCATGTTTAATGTGATCTTAAGCCGCTAATTATTTACAATAACTTTATTATTCAATATAAAGATTCAAATTATCCAGAATAAGAGGAGGTGTCAGTTTTTCACAATCAGAAGCGTGCATTTAGAGGTTGGTTGCAATTCATTTGTTTGATTATCACATTTCGGTTGGTTCATTCTCCAATACTGTAACATTTCTAAATACTGTCCCGAATTGTGTGGTTTTTATAACCATAGAGATTAAAGTACAAAGGCCGCTGCCGGTAAAGCAAAAACTATTTAAGGGAATGGTGTTTGAGTTTGGTGTTACAAGACCAGAATATGCAGAGGCTAGCCAACGCGTATAAGCTTGAAAGCCGGTGATGCACAACATAGTCAAGTCATGTTCAATGTGATCTTAAACCGCTAATTTACTACAAAAACTTTATAATTTAATATAATGGTGTATAGTTATTCACAATCAAAGGAGGAGAAAGTTCTTCACAATCAGAAGCGAGCATTTAGAAGTTGGTTTCAATTCATTTGTTTGATAATCACATTTTGATTGCTTCATTCTCCAAGATTCTAAACATTTCTAAACAATATCCTAAATTGTGTAGGACGGAAGTTCTAAGGCCCTTTCTAAATTTTCCCAACTAACTTCCTACTTATCCTATTCAAGAAATATTTTTCTTTAAGAAATTATCACCATGTGGGCAAATTTAGTGCGATGTTAGACCGTTAATTCAATATGGTGATTTCGAAAATCCCTAACTTGATGCATATCTCTCCGAATCCATTTTGAATTTTAACAACTTGGTTTTAGCTCCATCTAATCCATGAATATTTTTTTCCAAAAATTTCAATCTACTAGTGCAGTCAAGTCTAGTGCAACCTTAAATCGCCAAAAAATATGACAATTTAATAAATCAATATAATGATGCGTATATCACAAAAATCCTTTTTATTAATTTTCACAATTAGCTTCCTGCTTCATCTAATTAAAAATGTTTTCTTATAAAATTTGTTCTCAATTTGTACCACTAGTGGAGATATTGGAGATTAAAGGCAGTTCTATCAAATCACAGATGGGAGTTCAAAGTAGCTTCTCAAGATACGCCTTTGATCATTATTTAGTTAAAGGATGTTGTGCCTTCTCCTGAAAAACTTCTTTGAATAATTTTGAGTAACTATACAAACCCATAAATCAAACTATTTACCCCGAGGTTTTAAAATTCTCGCTAGAGGTTCCATAATTACCGGTTTCATCATGTTTTATAATTTTATTGGAAATGCACATTCTATTCAAGTTATATTGTATAGATTATTGAATAACCTAGAATAAAAATCCTTTAAGAAATTAATAAGTATAAGTCCAAACACTAAAATTTCCTGAGCGGATACAACGATAAAAAAGTGAACAATCAGAAACTACGCTAGCTTCAGTGTATATTTAAAATGTACGGGAAGATAAAGTAATATAAAACTTCACAAAATAAGAATATGAACATAGAAAAACTATCAACTTGACTAAAAATGTTAAATTGAATCAGTTTCAGCCAAAAATCATTGTAAAATTATCAACTTGGAATGCTTATTGAGGAGTAAAACACTACCATTTAAAAAAACATATGATGAAGCATATAAAGCAACATTATTCTTCCCTTTTCATAGTACTGAGAGTATTCTTTTTTAAAGAAGAGTGGACCAACATATAAAACTATTAAAACAAATTTCTAAGAATCTAACCCTCACTAACATCATTAAAGTAAAAAATAAACCTAAAATCAAGAAATGAATATTATTTTAAACCACTAGATCTTTTGACATGACCTTTAAACTAAAATAAAATAGAAAATTCCAACAATCCAAAACAACATGATGACACTTGCAAACTAAAAATTGGTGACAGCTACAAACGAAAAATTGTACACTGTCCATTACGATAACGACATTCTTTTCATTTTTCCTTTTCTTTTTTAAAACCTCGGTCCAACTTCTTGCTCTGGCGGTTCATTAGTCGAAAATTTGATTGGACCAGATCAAAACCGATTTGTACGACACAAGTGGGGCACGAATCTCGCATGATGCTTACCCTGCACAAATCCATTTTGAATTTTCATAACTAGCTTCAGGCTTCTTCAAATAAATGAATATTTTTTTTGTAAAACTTTTATCTCGATCAGTCTAGTCATGTTCAATGTGATCTTAAGCCGCTAATTAATTCCAATAACTTTATAATTCAATATAATGATTCACAATTCTTCACAATAAGTGGAGGTGCCAGTTCTCCACAATCAGACTCGTGCATTTAGAGGTTTGTTTCAATTTATTTGTTTGAGTATCTCATTTCGGTTGGTTCATTCTCAAATATTGTAAACATTTCTAAACACTGTCTAGAATTGTGTAGTTTTTATTGCCGTAGAGATTGAAGTACAAAGGCCACTACCGATAAAGCAAAAACTGTGTGAGGAGAAGGTGTTTGAGTTTGGTGTTACAAGACCAGAATATGCAGAGGCGAGCAAACGCGTATAAGCTTGAAACCTGGTGATGCAAGGCATAGTCAAGTCATGTTCAATGTAATCTTAAACAGCTAATTTAGTACAAAACCTTTATAATTCCACAGAATGATGTATAGTTCTTCACTATCAAAGGAGGAGAAAGTTTTTACGATCAGAGGCGGGCATTTAAAAGTTGGTTTCAATTCATTTGTTTGATTATCATATTTTGATTGCTTCATTCTCCAAGATTCTAAACATTTTAAACAATATCCTTGATTGTGTGGATTTTGCACCCATGGAGAGGGAAGTTCCAAGGCCCTTTCTAAATTTTCCCAACTAACTTCCTACTTATCCTATTCAACAAATATTTTTCTTTAAGAAATTATCTCCATGTGTATGG
>JAULKM010100655.1:0-10425 GCA_032355605.1 Rubia tinctorum
CACTTAGACTGACATCTTGGTGTTCTTTTTAACTAAGTTTAACACTCGATAAAACCCCATTTTCCTCGTGGATGACCCTGACTTAATACTATCTACTTTCTAGTAGTTAGCCACAATTAGGGTGTATATATACTATTTTTGAGAGGCACGACGATGACCACCCACAATGTGGTCAGCCCTTGCATGTATAGAATCTCAATAATATTCATATATTTTGATATAATATTATATATGGAATTAATATATTTAAGAATAAATAGCTTCCCCAAGATTAATTGATTAAGATTCAAGGATAAATTCGATCGGCAACCTGATTGTACAACTTGAGTGAAACTTTTAGGTTCACATGAAAATATATATGGGTGTACATATATATAATATATGCCACAATAATGTATCCATGAGACCAGATATCAACTGGTGAAACCAACTTTAATTAAATGAATTGAATTACCTACTATAAAAATAATTGAACGAGTACATGCATGATAGATTTTGATGTGTTTCCTTGCATTTAAAAAATAATGTAGTTGTTAGTCCAAATTGTGAATCCAGATAGCTTTAAAAACTATTCAAATTTCATAAAATATTAAAAGAAAAAGATGATGAATGGGGAAAAAGTAATTTAATTAATCTAACATATGTGCGCCGTAAATGCACGATGCGCTCACTCCTTGCACATTTACACTCTTTATAACATTCATATATTTGGTATAAAATTATATGCACATATATATATATCAAATTATTATATTGTTTAATTAACATTTATGCGCCACTCAGGCATCGCGTGTGAACAAAAACCGAGAGAAGAAAGCCCTTCACCCATTCACCTACATATTCGTTGTCAAATAGGAGGTATTACATGAAAATGATATGTAAGATTCTTAATCCTCCTAAGGGATTCCAGGTTTTTGTCTATTAACATTTCAAGGATCCATGGGTGTTAATCTTGAGCGCAATTGTTGCTTACACGAATGCTAATTGCGTTATTGGAAATTACAATGGATTGGAATAATGAAATGGGTTAGAGGTTGCTAGGGAACTTAAGGCAGAATTGATGAAACTTCATTCTAATCTTCAAGATGCATTTTTTGGGTTCTTGACAGTTCTTTGGAAAATAGGACCGCCATTAATGATCTTACACCATGTAAGGAAGAACACGCACAACAAAAATTATTCCATTTGTGACGTTTATTTGGAACATTCGTGACACTCATAAGCCTCGCTATAACGAATTGTGGCACTTTCTGGAAATTCAATGATCTTCTATATTCACACTGTAAATGTACGATGTGCTCACCCTTTGCACATTTATAATCTCTATGAAATACATATATTTTGATATAATATTATATATATAATTAATATATTTAAGAATAAATAGCTTCCCCAAGATTAATTGATGAAGTGCAAGGTATTCATTGATAAATTTCATTAGCAACCTAATTGAGCAACTTGAGTGAAACTTTCAGGTTTATATGAAGAAAACGATATATATATATATATATTCTTAAATAGTATATTCCTTAATAAAGTATCCATGACACCAGATATCATGTGTTGAAACCTAATTTAATTATATGAATTGAATTACCTACTACAAAAATAATTGAATGAGTATATGCGTGGTAGATTTGGATGTGTTTCCTTGAATTTAAACCATAATCTAGTTGTTGGTCCAAATTGTGAATCCGGGTAGCTTTGAAAACTATTACAATTGCAAAAAATATGAAAATAAAAATAAGATGAATGGGAAAAAAGTACGCTATTAAACTTACATATGTGCACCGAAAATGCAGGATGCACTCACTTGTTGCACGTTTACATTCTTGATGACATTCAAATATTTGGTATAAATTTATAAATTTATATATATATATAATTGTTATATTTTTTAATTAACACTTATGCGCCAACTGGATATCATATGTGAATGGAAACCGGGTGAAGATATCCCTTCACCCATTCACCTGCATCTTCGTCGCCAAATTGGAGGTATAACATGAAAATGATATTCAAGATCCATAATCCTCCTAATGGATTCCTGGTTTTTCTCGCGTAGAATTTCAAGGATCACGAGGTGTTCATCTTGAGCGCGATCGTGGTTTACGCGAATGGCGAATACGTCATTGGCTATTACAATGGATCAGAATCAGGAAATGGGATTGAGGTTTCTAGTGAACTTAATGTTTCAAATGGAGAATTATTGAAACTTAATTCTAATATTTAATATGCATTTCTAAGGGTTCTTGACAGTTTTTCTTTTGACATCAGGACCGCCATTGATGATCTTACGCCATGTAAGAAAAAAGAAGAACTAATTTTTTTTTGTAGTTGTGACGCTTATTTGGAACATTTGTGGCACCCAAAGGCCTCGTTATAAAAAATTTTTGCGCTTTGTGAAATTCAACAATCTTCCATATTCACACTGTAAATGCACGATGCGCTCACCCCTTGCACGTTTAGAATCTCTATAATATTAGTATATTTTGATAAAATATTATATATAGAATTAATATATTTAAGAATAGTTAGCTTCCCCATGATTAATTTATGAAGAGCAAGGTTTTCATTGATAAATTCAATCGACAACCTGATTGAGAAACTAGAGTGACACTTTTAGGCTTACATGAAAATATATATACATGCCAAAATAATATATGCCACAATGATGTATCCATGAAACTGGATATCAATGGAGGACACCAAATTTAATTAACTAATTTGAATTACCTATTATAAAAATAATTAAACGAGTATCGGCATGGTAGATTTGGATATGTTTCCATGCATTTAAAAAATAATCTAGTTGTTATTCCAAATTGTGAATCCAGATAGATTTAAATACTATTTCAATTTCGTAAAAATTAAAAGATAAAGAAGATGCATGGAAAAAAAGTAAGTTAATTAATGTTACATATGTGCACTGTAAATGCATGATGCACTAACTCTTTGCACGTTTACACTCTTTAAAACATTCATTTATTTGGTACAATATTATATATATATATATATCAAATTATTATATTATTTAATAAACTTTTATGTGCCTCCCGGATATCTTGTGTGAACAGCAAACGGGTGAACAAGGCCCTTCACTCATTCACCTACATCTTCATCGTCAAATTATATGCATAACATGACTATGATATGTAACATCCTTAATATTCCTAAGGGATTCCAGGTTTTTGTCTTGCAACATTTCAAGGATTATGGGATGTTTATCTTGAGCCAAATCGTGGTTTACGCTAATGGTGAATGCACCATTGGTAATTACAATGGATCAGAATTGGAAAATGGGATAGAAATTGCTAGTGAACTTAAGGCAGAATTGATGAAACTTCATTCTAATCTTCAACCTTCATTTGTCGGGGTTCTTTATAGTTCAGCTTTGGACATCAATACCGCCATTGGTGATCTTACGCCATTTAAGGAAGAAGACACATGAAAAAAAATCCAATATTGACGCTTATTAGGAACATTCGTGACACTCAAAAACCTCGCTATAATGATTTGTGACGCTTTGTGGAAATTCAATAATCTTCCATATTCACACAGCAAATGCATGATGCGCTCACCCCTTGCACGTTTGGAATCTCTATAATATTCATATGTTTTGATATAATATTAGATATACAATTAATATAATTAAGAATAATAAGCTTCCCTAGGATTAAATAATGAAGGGCATGGTATTAATTAATAAATTCGATCGACAAACTGATTGTGCAACTTGAGTGACACTTTTAGGTTCACATGCAAATAAATATACACTTTTAGGTTCACATGAAAACGAGTATTGGTGTGGTAGATTTGGATATGTTTCCTTGCATTTAAACAATAATCTAATTTTAGTCCAAATTGTGAATCTAGATAGCATTAAATATTATTTCAATGTCATAAAATATTAAAAGATAAAGAAGATGCATGGAAAAAAATAAGTTAATTAATCTTACATATGTGCACTGTAAATGCACGATGCTCTCACTTTTTTCACGTTTACACTCTTTAAAAATTCATTTATTCGGTAGAATATTATATATATATATATATCAAGTTAATATATTATTTAAGTAACACTTATGTTCCTCCCGGACATCTTGTGTGTGAACAGGAAACGGGTGAAAGAGACTCCTCACCCTTTCCCCCTACATCTTTGTTGCCAAATTATATGCATAACATGAATGTGGTGCGTAAGGTCCTTAATTCTAATAAGGGATTCCAGATTTTTGTCGTGCAGCATTTCAAGGATCATAGGGTGTTCATCTTGAGCACGATTGTGGATTATGCGAATGGTGAATGCGTTATTGGCAATTACAATGGATCAGAATCAGGAAATGGGATGGAGGTTGCTAGTGAACTTAAGGCATAATTAATGAATCTTCATTCTAATATTCAACCTTCATATCTTGAGGTTCTTAGTGAACTTAAGACGCAGTGCAAAAAATTCCAGTTGTGATGCTTATTTGGAACATTCATGACACTCAAAAGTTTCGCTATAACAATTTGTAACGCTTTGTGGAAATTCAATAATCTTCCATATTCACATGGTAAATGTATCATGCGGTCACCTCATGCACATTTAGAATCTCTATAATATTCATATATTTTGATATAATATTGGATATAGAATAAATAGATTCTCCAAGATTAATTGATGAAGAACAAGGTATTCATTGATAAATTCGATCATCAACAAGAATGTGCAAATTGAGTGACACTTTTAGGCTTACATGAACATACATATACATGCCAAAACAATATGTGCCGCAATAATGTATCCATGACACTGGATATCAAGTGATGAAACCCAATTTATTTAAATAATTTGAATTGCCTAATATAAAAATAATTGAATGAGTATTGGCGTGGTAGATTAGGATATATTTCCTTGCATTTAAACAACATTCTAATTGTTTGTCCAAATTGTGAATCCAGATAACATTAAATACTATTTCAATGTCGTAAAATGTTAAAAGATAAAGAAGATGCATGGCAAAAAAGTAAGTTAATTAATCTTACACATATGCAGTGTAAATGCACGATGCTTTCACTATTTGTACATTTACACTCTTTGAAACATTCATTTATTTGGTATAATATTATATATATATATCAGATTATTATATTATTTAAGTAACACTTATGTGCCTCCCAGCAATCTTGTGTGAATAGGAAATGGGTGGAAAAAGGCCCTTTACCCTTTCATCTACATCTTCATTGCAAAATTGTGCCCATAACATGACTATGATATGTAAGATCCTTAATCCTTCTAAGGGATTCCAGGTTTTTTTTCTTGCAGCATTTCAAGGATCATGAGGTGTTCATTTTGAGCGTGATTGTGGCTTATGCCCAATGTGAATGCATGATTGGCAATTACAATGGATCAGAATCAGGAAATGGTATAGAGGTTGGTAGTGAACTTAAGGCAGAATTGATGAAACTTCATTTTAATCATCAACTTTCATATCTCGGAGTTCTTGACAATTCAACTTTGGACATCAGGACCGCCATTGGTGATCTTATGCCATTTAAGGAAGAAGACGCACTGCAAAATAAAATTCCAGTTTTGACGCTTATTTGGAACATTCATGACACACAAAAGCCTCGCTTTAACGATTTGTGGCGCTTTGTGGAAATTCAATAATCTTCCATATTTACACATTAAATGCATGATGCGCTAACCCCTTGCATGTTTAGAATCATTTAAATATTCATATATTTTGATATAATATTAGATATAGAATTAATATATTTAAGAATAAAGAGCTTCCCCAAGATTAATTGATGAAGAGCAAGGTATTCATTGATAAATTCGATCGGCAACTTGATTTTGCAAATTGAGTGACACTTTTAGGCTGGAAATGGGATAGAGGTTGGTAGTGAACGTAAGGCAGAATTGATGAAACTTCATTCTCTTCTTCCACCTTCATTTCTCAGGGTTCTTGACAGTTCAGCTTTGGACATCAGGATCGCAATTGTTGATCTTACGCCATTTAAGGAAGAAGACGCACTGCAAAAAAATATTCAGTTGTGACGCTTATTTGGAACATTTGTGACACTCAAAAGCCTTTCTAGAACGATTTGTGGCGCTTTGTGGAAATTCGATAATCTTCCATATTCACACAGTAAATGCACGATGTGTTCACCCCTTGCACGTTTAGAATCTTTATAATATTTAATAATTTTAATATAATACTAGATATAGAGTTAATATATTTAAGAATAAATTGCTTCCCCAAGATTAATAGATGAAGAGCAAGGTATTCATTGATAAATTTGATCGGCAACCTGATTGTGCAACTTGACAGACACGTTTAGGTTTACATGAAAATACATATATATGCCACAATAATGTATCCATGACACCAGATATCAAGTGATGAAACCAAATTTAATTAAACAATTTGAATTACCTACTATTAAAATAATTGAACGAGTATTGGCATGGCAGATTTGGATATGTTTCAATGCATTTAAACAATAATCTAATTGTCAGTCCAAATTGTGTATCTAGGTAGCATTAAATACTATTTCAATGTCGTAAAATATTAAAAGATAAAGAATATGCATGGAGAAAAAATTAAGTTAATTAATCTTACATATGTGCACTATAAATGAACGGTGCTCTCAGTCATTGTACGGTTACACTCTTTATAACATTAATTTATTTCGTATATTATTATATATATGTATATATCAAATTAGCATATTATTTAAGTAGAACTTAGGAGAATCCTGGACATCTTGTGTCAATGGGAAACAGGTGAAGACGACCCTTCACCCATTCACCTACATCTTCATCACCAAATTGGAGGCATTATGTGACTATGATATGTAAGATCCTTCATCCTCCTAAGGGATTTTGGGTTTTTGTCACGCAGCATTTTAAGTTTTATGGTATGTTCATCTTGAGCACAATCGCAGCTTACGCGAATGGGGAATGCGTGATTGGCAATTATAATGGATCAGAATCAGGAAATAGGATAGAGGTTGCTAGTGAACTCAAGGCATAATGATGAAACTTCATTCTAATCTTCACGCTGCATTTCTCGGGGTTCTTGACAGTTCTGCTTTGGACATCATAACCTCCATTGGTGATCTTACGCCATTTCAGGAAGAACACGTGCTGCAAAAAAACTTCCATTTTAAACCTTATTTGGAACATTCGTGACACTCAAAAGCTATGCAATAACAATTTGTAGCACTTTGTGGAAGTTCAATAATATTGAATATTCACATCGTAAATGCACTATGCGCTCACCCCTTGCACGTTTAAAATCTTCATAATATTCATATATTTTGATATAATATTATATATAGAATTAATATATTTAAGAATTAAATAGCTAACCAAAAAAATATCGCTGAAATGATGGTTGGCTATGGGCAATTATACAAACTGATGGTTTGAACATAGCGACAATGAAGAAGGGACGTGGTCGACCAAGTAAAATGGTGGCGACGCCGATGGCAACGATATTGAGTATCTCACAGGAGTTGAATGGAGGTAGTAGCAGTTAAGCACGATCGATTGGTGATAATTTGGAGATAGACAAGAAGGATGAGATTGAACCGGAAAAGCTGAATACGGTAAATAATTCTGTCGATTCTAATAAGGATGATGATTTTGTTAAGGCTATTGAGAGAAAATGCATTGGGGAGAAACTATAGGTGGATATAATTAGGGAGAACTGCATTCAGTCTAATGGTATGCCTATTGAATTTAGAGCTCCAACTATAGTTAATGGGGAAGTAGAGATTGAAATAGAAGATGAGGATGTGAGATCGGAGATGATATTCTGGGTAAATGCCTTGATCATGTATGTAATTAGAGGGGAATTCACTACGAATGCAGTAAATAATTACATACTAAAGTTTTAGTTATTTGTAGAACTGCCTGTAATGTATTACAATGAGGAGGGCTAATTTTTTTTGATATTCAAATCTGGTGCTGATAGAGATTCTGTATTGAGTAAAAGGTCTTATACTATTCATGGAATGTCTATGTTTTTGCATAACTGGAAGGCTAATTTTGAGTTAAAGAAAGATATGGTCAAAATACTTCCAATATGGATCAAACTGCCTAAGCTACCCCTATATTTGTGGGGAGCTAATTGTCTAGGGAAAATTGGGAGTTCTTTGGGGAAACCAGTAGTATATGATGAATTTACAGCTAAGAAACTCCGAGTATCATATGCCAGAATTTTTGTGGAAATAGATATCTTACAAAAATAAGGATATCACCCATTTGTCTTTTGCAGATGACCTGATCCTGTTCCCAAAAGGAAGCAAAGAATATATAGCAGTGATGATGGATGCTTTTAACACTTTTACAAAATCATCTAGGCTCTCTGTAAACCCTAGAAAATGCATAATCTATTATGTTGGTGTTGAATCTAGTCTGAAGGAGGAGTTAATAAGCGTGATAAGTTTTGAATAATGTATGTTTCCATTCAAATGCCTAGGAGTTCCATTAACATGTAAGAGACTGAAAATACAAATGTGTCAACCCTTGATTGATAAGATGACAGAAAGGATCGGGCATTGGAGCTCTAAATTACTGAGCTATACAGGTAGGGTTCATTTAATTAAGAGTGTGCTATTTTCCATTACAATTACTGGATGCATTGTTTCCCTTTGCCTAAGAAAGTCCTAAAACACATAGATTCATTATGTCATTCTTTTTTGTAGAGTGGTGGTGAAAGTACAACGAGGAAGTCTCTAGTTGCTTGGGAAAAAGTCTGTTCACCAAGAAGAAATGATGGTTAGGTTATTATTAACTTGCTTGATTAGGCTAATGCTTTTCTGATAAAAATGTTATGGAACCTTCATAGGAAAGTTGATTGGCTATGGGTACAGTGGATTCATTCCTATTATATAAAGGGTGGTGATATGATGAATGTGTCTTTTCCAGCTAATATATCTTAGGTGATCATGAAGTTTTTGAAGTGAATGGATCAAGTGAAGCATATGAAGGCTTGGAAGGATATAGTAGCTGAGAAAAAATGTAGAATGAAGAGGATATATAAAGAACTAAGGGGTGAAATGGAGAGGATTGAATGGAACAAACTGTTGTGGAATAATGCAGCAAGACTAAGAGCCCAATTCAAAGTTTTATTGGGTTAACAGATTGGCAACTAAAGATCGGCTGATAAAAATGGGGATTCAGGTGGAGAGTAAATGTCAATTTTGTGAACAGGAAGAGTCTTTGCAACATTTTATTTTCAAATCTCAAATTAAGAGATGGATGCAGGGAGACAGAAAGTCGGATGAATGAGAAACTGAAAAACCTAGATGATGAAGAATGCTAGAGGAAAGAGGTGGAAAGCAGAGGTGTTAAAGCTGGCTTTTGCTGAGATGATGTACACCATTTGGAGATTCAGAAATGGCAAAAGCTTTGGAAGAAATACAAAGAATGAGGAGGATATAATTAGTAACATCATAGACACTATTGTATATAGAGCTGGGCGTAGGCATAGATTGAAAGAAAAATGTGCGAAATTGATGATAGAATCTGGAAAGGGGTAGAAAATTAGATAGGACAGTTGGATCTTTGATCACTTGTGTATAAAGTCTTTTGGTAATGAAAGTAACCATTATTCTAAAAAGAATTAAATACCTTCCACAAGATTAATTTATGAAGAGCAAGGTATTCTTTGATAAATTCAATTGACAACCTGATTGTGCAACTTGAGTGACCCTGTTAGGTTTACATGAAAATATACAAATGCAATAATAATATATGCCACAATAACGTATTCATGACGACAGATAGCAAGTGATGAAACCAAATTAATTTAAATTTAATTACCTATTATAAAAATAATTTAAAGAGTATAGGCGTGGTAAGTTTGGATATGTTTCATTGCATTTAAACAATAATGTAGTTGTTAGACCGAATTTTGAATTCAGATAGCTTTTGATACTATATCAATTTCGTAAAATATTATTTGATAAAGAAGATGCATAGGAAAAAAAGTAAGTTAATTAACCTTACACATGTGCACCTTAAATGCATGATGCGCTCACTCCTTGTACGTTTACATTCTTTATAACATTCATATATTTGGTATAGTATTATATATATATATATATATAATTATAATATTATTTTAGTAACACTTATATGCCTCTCGGACATCCTTTGTGAACAGGAAACGGGTGATCAAGGCCCTTCACCAATTCACCTACATCTTCGTCTCCAAATTGGAGGCATAACATGACTATGATATGTAAGCACCACAACAAAGTTGACCTATTGCGACATATATGCATTTGACTAATATGTGAATGTCATATATTCCCCATTCTTATACCAATGTGCCATTTATTTGTGACAATTTTTGATGAGACGTCAAATGCATGTGTTTTCTAAAGCATTTAACATCTCTTTTGTTATCTTTTTGTTGGAAGATTGCT
>JAULKM010100656.1:0-10425 GCA_032355605.1 Rubia tinctorum
AATTACATATTTCGTGCTAGTGTGATCTTAGTTATATTATTTTCTCTAATTGTTGGTTGATTTAGTTATTTAAAATATTCGTAGTGTTTTCTAAACTCAAAACCCCTCAACTTGGTTACCACACACGTAGAGTGACTTATTTGTGTACTTTTTCACTACTTTTAACACTCGATAAAACCCCATTTTCCTCGTGGACGACCCCAACTTGCTACTATATACTTTCTAGTAGTTAGCTAAAATTAGGGCTTATAAATACTATATTTGAAAGGCACGACGACGGCCTCCCAATTGTTGTATAAAAAATGGTTGAGGCAGGGAGATCCAATCTCACCCTTACTATTTGTAGTGATAATGGAGTATATGAGCAGGTGTATGCAAACTCTGGGAGAGAACTTTGAGTTCGATCACCATGCCATATGTGGAAAGGTGAAACTGATAAACCTAAGCTTTGCAGATGATGATTTACTGATGTCTAGAGGAGAAATAGGTTTAGTTAAAACTATAATGGAGGCTTACTTGCTTATTCCACAGGACTGAAGGTTAATAGTTCAAAATGCAGAATATATTTTGGAGCTGTGGAAAATGATCAGAAAGTGGAAATTATGAGACTGACAAAATTTTAACAATAAGAGCCGCCCTTCAGATACTTAAGAGTTCCCCATAGCTATCAGAAAGTTAACATTACAGACGTGTCAGCCATTGGTAAAGAGAATTACTGAAAAATTGAGGCATTGGAGTGCAAGATTACTCAGCTATGCATGGAGGATGTAGCTTATAAGGAGTGTTCTATTATCAGTTCCGAATTACTGGATGCGAGCCTTCCCACTACCTAAATAAGTATTGAAACATGTTGAATCTCTTTGTAAATCATATTTTTGGAGTGGAGGAGAATTAATAAATAGAAAATCTCTAATAGCACATGATTGAATCTACACTGAGAAGAAGGCTGGAGGAATGAATTTGATATCTTTGGTGGAATGGAATGAGGTTAATATGATGAAGATACTATGGAATTTATGTGTTAAAGCTGGAAAAATGTGGATCAAATGGGTGCATGCATATTACATCAAAGATGAAGATGTTAAAGCTACAAATTTCTCAACTGATTACTCCTGGATTTTTAAAAGCATTGCTAAATGTAGAACAAAAGCTATGGAAATGAAGGAATGGAGGGAATGGATTGGAAAACATAAGTTCTTTATGAAGAGTCTTTAAAGGAAATTGAAAGGGGAGCAGATGGAGATCAAATGGAGAAAGCTAGTAACTGGTAACTTATCTAGGCCTATAGTACTTTTCATATTGTGGATGGCATGCCATCAGAGATTAGCTACTAAAGACAGGTTAATGAAGTTTGGGGTACAAACATATGGTAAATGTTTATTTTGTTTGGAGGATGAAACATTGTATCACTTACTATTTGAGTGCAAAACTACAAAGGGCGTATGGGTGAAGGTTTTAAAGTGGCTTCAGAGATGCAGGGATCTGAAAGGATGGCAATAAAGTTAGAATGGCTGATGGAAAATACAAGAGGTAAGGATGGAAGGCTAAAATTCTGAAAATTGTGGCAGCTGAAGCAATCTATAGGATTTGGAAGATGAGGAATGAAGTTTGCTACGGGAAGAGGACACAAGGAGGGAATACAAAGAGGAGAATTATAGATAGTATAATTTATAGATTATGGATTAAACTTAAACTTAAATAAAAATATGCTAGATTAATGATGCTCGAAGAGTAGAGGATGTGGATATGTAAACTTATGGTTTGAAATGAAATGAAATGAAAGTAACACTTTTCCAAAAAAAAAACAAAAAAAATAAATCACCACATTAGTTTCATTAATTATAAAATGACTCTGTCTAACAATTAGCCAATTTCAAACACGACTTTATGTTTTATTATTATTATTTATAACTGTTCAAGAAATGACATAGTGCAAGCATAAGAAGTAAGCAAAATATAAAAGAAATATTCAACTTGTAGAAACACAAAATATTTCTTTAAAAATACATATACTTAATGCAAAACAATGAAAATACATATTTTATCCCACCAATTAGATCTCGAAAAGATTATGGCTACATGACATGCTTATCTACTCAAAAACTCACTACCCAAGATATTTGGAAACTCATTTACCTCGAGGACCACGTAATTCACACAATTTTAATTTAAAAAACACATACTCATTAAACTTACATAAACTACAAAACAACTCTTCTAAAAAGTTATAATACACCTTCTGTCCTTCACTTTGCATAAGCCAACAAACACCCCTCGTAAACCAACAAAACACCTACCTACAACTTAACCACATGCAAGCCACTCATGTGGCACAAGTAGGCAAATCACCCACAAATTTGCATAACAAAGGGGATACCGAAACCTTGCAGAAAAAAAAAGGATGATCATTCACGACTTCACACATGACCAAAAAATCATTGGTACAACAATGCAAGTAGAGGATCAATCTGGCTTTCTGCTGCACCACCCAAACCCCACATACTTTACACAACCATGTCACCCTTCTACAAACCCAAGAAACCTACACAAAATTAAAATTACACTTCCTTAATTCGAACAATCAAAATTACACCCTTAGCAGCCACTATTTTACTAGCACCCAGTTCATATTCACTATCATGAAGATCTTAATACAACGCATATAACACTACACATTATTACCATAATCATTTTTCTAAAAGAATTCATCAGTTCATATTATCAATCATCTATGCTTACCAACACACAACTTAGTGAAAATATCAAAACACCTTAGACCATGTGCAGTGAGGGTTTCTGAGTGGTTTCAGTTCCAAACTGAAACCACTCTGAAACCACATTGAAACTTTGAAACCACTCAGGAACTCAACCCACTCTGAAACCACACTGAAACTTTGAAATCCCATATTGGGATTTTCAAAGCGGTCTCAATTAAGTGAGACAACCGATCGGTTTCACCAAACTGAAACCGCGTTGAGTTCAACTTTTCTGCCAAGCCATGTGCTGGAGAGGCCCGTGCGTCAACGTGGGCCACTGTTTTGTCCCGTGACTGCCACGTGGAAGTTTTGATTGGGCCACGTGGCAAGATGTATGTCCAGTTTTTTTTAAAGAAAATTTTCCTTCAGTTGGACACGTGGCCTAATCATATGGTGCCATATGCCCTAACAATTTTTTTAAAAAAATGAATTTTCAAAATATCAAAATATTTTTTAAAAAAATCAATTTTTTTGGAAAGAAATTCTGATTTTTAAATAAAATTTATATTAAATTTTGGTTCTTTTTAAAATCAAAATTACATTCTTTTATAATAAAAAAATGGTTCTTTTTAATTCTTGTTCATAAAAAATTTTGAAATTAAAATTAATTTTTAATATGATTTTTTTATAAAAACAATTAAAAAATTACAAGCGTATTACTAAATTTCACATTTCAATTTATTTTGGGTAGATAAATTTATTTAAATTAAATATTGGAGGTAAAATTAATGAGTAGGATAGAGAAAATCAAGTGGGGTCTATGAAATGGTTTCAAAGTGGTTTCAACCAATTTGGAGGTAAAAATGGAGTGATTTCTTTGTGGTTTAGTTGATGAGGTAGATGACAGAGAATAAATATTTAATAAACCGAAACCACAAGAGCGGTCTCAAAGTGGTTTTGCCACTGCACATGCTCTTATAATCCTTGCCATTCAAAATACAAACCAATAACAATATACATTTGATAAAACGAAACTATTACATCACTAATCAATACACTCAACCAACCCATCAGCCAATATGATCGCTGGATGTGCTAGCGCTTCCAAAACCACATCGATGAGGAAGTGCAGATACTTAAGCCTTCCCTCGTCATCCTCGTCTTGTAATATTTTCTCCAGCTTCTGAAAAATGTGTAGATACACCTCGTTATTCTCGTTGTGCATATCATCAACAGCCTATAGTCGCTGCATGTGCTTCAAATAGTAGGACTTATAGTCCATAATCTGTCCGCAGTCTGAAAGCCATAACTGCATACTCAGAAAGTATACATAGTATGTATAAGTTTTTAGGTCCCTCTTCAAACCCTCCATCTGCTTCTCCATTAATGATTACAAAAGAAAATAAACGCAATGCTTACTTGGACTGTGAATACCGATGACAACTCCAACGACTAATGTTAAGATGATTCGTACAAATATTGGGAGATTCACTCCAGAATCAAAGCCAGACAAAAAGCAGAACAAAAGAATAAAAAAAATCAACATCAAAACCTATTTATTTAGAGAAACCCTAAATCTCATTTCTCCGACACTCAACCGACGCATCTGTCAATCATAAGTTCTACACCCGAATGAAAAATGTGCAAGACAAATGTCGTTTTGAATAGTGGAAATGTTTTGAAAATGGAGCCCACCATAGTGATTATTTTGATTATATGGTAACATCCTCGATATTTTACATGACAACGAGCACGTAAGCCAAACATATTAGAATCAACCCAAAAAATTAAAAAAAAATATACATTCATTCACGAAGCCCCCGGGGGACTCACTCTATATATTAATCAGATTGGCAAAGTTTTCCAATCATCACTTCGCTCCATAAACTAGCGAAATTGTTAGGATTGTCTAATTCCTCGCCCCAAAGCACCTTCATTCCCACCCCTTAACACTTTGTGGATAGGGAAGCTTCTGGAATATACATGGTCCAAACATTAGGCCAGCCCACGCAGGAGACAACTCAGCGAGGTCAGCGAAGAGTTCGTAGGCTAAAGAACAGACATTGACTGAGAAGATTGCGTTATGTAGTTGATACTATCCACCTGGAGAAATATCAGGTGAATAAATACCCCAATATGTATCTATCCTATTAATTTTATTCTCAATATTCAGAGTAAAAGCTTTTTATCTGACTTTATATATCGAGGTTATATTATCACATACTAGTAAGGAATTGGGTGTTACGAGACCATTTTTTTCAACAAAATATTTTATAATAAAAAATTATATTTTAACTTTAAAACACATTTTTAGTTGAAAAAAATGCTTTTGAAAAAACATCATTAATTGTGATTGATAGTATCAAGTATTGTTGACTCTTAACCAGCGGGATTCTTGTAACCTGGAATCTTGACTTGCAAATATCTTATGAACTAGATTCATTATATTCATAATTATCGTCGAACCTCCATAATAAAGTATTTAAGCTCAGATTCCTATCTCTAATTACAAACATTATACGGAGCAGATTTCTATATGAAATGGTTCCCACTATAATAGTTTTTACAAATTTTATTTTGTTTTTTTATGCAAGGAACTTTTGTGTGTGTAGGTGATATCCTAATAACAAGTTGCCAAATGTATGAATAAAAAATAGTTCACTCGTTTATTTTTTCCTGTAAATTAATAGTTCACTCTTTTATTTTATTTTTCTTAAAGAAGTTCTAGTATGGTAAGTGTCATCTCGAGTTCCTGAACAGTACATTCTCCAACTATCTGCACCCATTCTTCTTCTTAAGAATTAGTTGGGTAACACCGCACAATGCACGGTGAAGTGGATAATTAATTGTATTATTTTCTCAGTTCCTTTATGTATGTCATAATTCATTATTTATCAATTAAGTTGACACTATTTAAACTATAAAAAAAAGTAAATTTTTTGAAGTTCATAATTTTAAAAAAGGATTTCTGGAACCATCAAATTTTATTAATAAATATGTAAAATTATTGTAATATTTACATATAGTTAGACCGATCATATGTACTTTTAATAGATAATTATTATGTATATAAATTCAATTTACTTTATTACAATTTTTATGAATAATAAGTCATACTACACGATTCAATTTTATAAATAATAACATGGCACGCTGTCTCAATTCTAACATAGAAAACACATCTCGGTTGACATTGTGTTACCATTTCTAATCAAGAAAAGTTGTCTCAGTGGACGTGGCATTATCAAATGATTGGAATATGGGCTGAAACACCTTTGAAACGTTAAATTTGATGTTTGAAATTCATCTTAGGTTTATTCGATCAGAGATGATGAAAGTTGCTTCACTCATGAAAAAATATGCTAGACAGCAAGATGTAGACCGAATTAAGGTCCAACAGTTTCACATAGTTCATACAATTGCTTTGCCACCATATATCTCACGCAAAGATTTATCCTAGGAAAAATTAACAATAACAGGCGGCACATGTGGAACACAATCTTAGGACTCTTACAGCTTGCCTAAGGCAGCACAACCATCTACAACCAGTTTATGAACAGAATCTTGATTAAAAAATGGGAAGACCGCAAAATTGAAAAGCTTTGGTAATGCATCCAAGAGTTGCATAAAGTGTGAAGAAAAGAGTTACACATGACCTTAAAAATTAAACACCTTAAATGCTCATAAAAAACTAAGTACACTTACATATGTGTATAGCTATACTCATCATCATAAGACATTAGTTTTAGGTAAAATCTTAATTAGTAAAACTTCTAAACTCAATTCTATTCATGGCCAAGAAATTCAAGGAAAATGAATTGCTCATTGTAATAGATAATTTAGACTTTCAGGGCATCGCGCTTGGAAGAAATGACTCCCGGACCATCTGCCCATCAGGTAAGTTCCAAGCTCTTACATTTTTTTCCCTTAGACAATAGGGTAGCTACATCTGAAATTTAATAACCAATCAAAAGTATGAAACCTTGTTCGTAAAAAAAACTCAAACACTAAGATAACTTTGTGCAACAAAGGCAGACAAATAATTAATCAAGGATGTGTATTCTCCAAGTAAGAAAAGCTTCCCACTCCCACTCCCACTCCCATATTTAACACAGCACGTAATATGAGCAAAAAAAGAATAAAGCACTAAGTTCTACATAAAATGTCCAGTGTATGACAACATAAATGAAATATTTAATTAAATAAAGAACAGATGCCAAATAGGAATTGAATATTCATATATCTCTCCACAACACATGTTGTAGAAAAGAATGAGAATAATGTGAGTTTGTATTCATGATATGGGGTACATTATATAGTGATACAAAAGACCTATACAGAAAATAAAAAATAAACATAATCTAATTACAATTACAAGTAAAATTTATAATCCTTAATACGACTCCTTAAGTTGGAGCATGGGGATCGGAAATGCCCAACTTTTCAAGTAGTGAATGAAACTAATTATGTCCAAGAGCTTTAGTGAACAAGTCTGCAGGTTGATCAGAAGTACATATATGATGAGTACAAGATCATGGACAAAATGGAAATCAACCTCTATACGTTTTGTACGTTCATGGAACACTGGATTTGCCGCAATATAAGAAATAAATTGAATGTCACGGAACAGTCGCAAAGGAGCAGAATGTACAACACCTAAGTCTCGAAGCAAATACTTAAGACATAACAACTCACAACAAGTAACATCCATGGCATGATACCCTGCTTCAGCAGAGAATGAGAAACTGTAGGTCTTCTTGGTCTTCCATGAAACTGGAGAATCACTGATCATCACAAAGTACCCAAAAAAGAGAGCGTCATGTAATAGGGCATGCAGCCCAATTAGAATCACAATAAGTAGTCAATTGTAAAGAACTACGTGAAAATGGAAACAAACCTTGACCAGGATGACTCTTCAATTAGTGGAGAACTCGAATAGAAGCTTGCCAGTGAGGGACACAAGGAGACTTCATAAACTGAGCAAGTGTATAGACTGAATAGCTAAGCTCATGATGAGTGATGGTAAGATAAATGAGGCAACCAACCAGGCGCTGATACTGTTCATGATCATCGTAAATGGGACCTTCAACATGCGCAAGATCATGTTGTTGCTCTATAGGAAAGCCAGTTGGTTTGGAATCTGATAAACCTGTGTCAGATAAAATATTCAGGGCATATTTCCATTGTAAAAGAAACATCCCATCCAGTCTTCCAGGAAACTCTATACCTAAGAAATACTTAAGTGGACCAAAATCTTTCATGTGAAAACAAAGGCTCAAGCATTTCTTGAATTCAGAGATGAGCGACGAAGAACTACCAACAATAAAAAAATCATCCACATGGATAAACACATGCTTAGAAACTGAGCCATGAGAGAAAGGAAAAAGAGAGTAATCCTCTTTACTCTGAACAAATCCAAATGCACGTAAAGCTTGAGCCAATTTGGCAAACCGATTGCGAGAAGCTTGTCGAAGACCATAAAGAGATTTCAGAAGGCAACATACCTATCCAGGGGGCGCAGGATAACCAGGGAGAGGGTGCATAAACACCTTTTCATGCAGATCACCATGTAGAATAGCATTATGACTGCAACAGATAAAATAGGTGAACCAAACTCATCTTTGCAACAGGAGAAAATGTCTCAGTATAGTCAATTCCTTCAACTTAATAGTTTCAAGAACCACCAGAAGAGCTTTGTGATGTTCATTGGTACCATCATACTTGAAATTGGTACGATAAACCCATTTGCATCCATTCGCAGTCTTATCCAGAAGTAGAGAATCCAGGGTCCATGTCTTATTTTACTCAAATGCATTAATTTCATCGGCCATTACATCAAGCCAATGAGTATGCTTTGATGCCTCAGAGTAAGTGGTGTGATCTGTATTAGAAGTTACTGCACCCAAAAATCTAGAATGCGTGCTAGAAAATTTATCGTAATTTACACAATTAGTTAAAGGATAGAGAATACCTGAGGATAGTGATGACGCAGGAGTAACTATAGCAGTGAGGGGAGGGGGGATTAACAACAGATATAGAGAAGGCATAGTTATCCAGATAAATAGGAGGTCTACAATCGCGAGCACTCTGTTGGGAAGGGGAAATTCGACCGCAGGAGGTGGCACCGAAGATGGAGTCAGCCGCGAGTTTGGCGGAGGCACATGCACTGTAGTTGGTGGGACAGCCGTGGCTGGCGGCAGAGAGATTGAGACAAGCGGTGGAGAAATTGAGTCCGGAGGAGAAGCTGCTAGTGGCAGCGTTGGCCGGTGATCGGCTTTGAGGGTTGTGTCATACTGTGGAGCGGCCAGCAATGCTGGCATAAGTGCTGGCCAATAATCGGAGGTAGGAGCCGCGACATGCTGCAACTGGTGTAGCGGGGCATCTGGCATTAGTGGAGGTGATGCTGACGGTGAAGTGGTGGCGTCGTTGGCAGTCACTGTTGGAGCCGATGACGGAGAAACATCAAACCAAGAGTCGGTCCGTGATGGATGACACAGCAAACAGAAACTGGTCTTCATAAACATCAGCGTCTTTACTATTGAAGAAGGTGCGTGATTCCAAATCATTAAGCCAATATCCTTTCTTTCCAGCAGGGTACCCAAGAAAAATGCATCATCGACTTCTTAGAGAAAACTTGTCACAAAATCTAGGAATGTATGAGTCAAAGAACAAACAATCAAAGACCTTCAAAAGCTTGTAGTTGGGAGTGTGTTCGTATAGTAATTCCAATGGTGTACGGCCATTGAGTTGCTTCGTCGGTGTCCGGTTAATCAAATATACATCATTGAGAACACATTCGCCCCAAAAACCAATAGGTAGAGTAGCTTGAAAACGCAAAGCACGAGCCACATTTAAAAAATGACGGTGTTTGCGCTATACACGCCCATTCTGTTGTGGTGTATCAACTATAGGAGTCTAAAAAATAATCCCATATTCAGCAAAGTATGATCTCAAAGGCAGAAATTTTGTATCATTATCAGCATGGACACGAAAAATGGAGCGCCTATACTTATTCTTAATCAAAGCACAAAACTCTATAAATATAGAAGCTACATCTAACTTAGCCACTGATAAATAAACCCAAACAACTCTAGAATAATCATCAACTAGAGTTAAAAATAAAATGGACCACTAGACTATGGTGAACTATAAGGCCCCAAAACATCACAATGTACTAATTCAAACAAAGAACTGACATTTGAAGAACTCAAAGGAAATCTATACGTAGTCCGTTTTACTCTATGACACATAGAGCAAGGAATAAATGTTTTGTGCTAAAATCAAGAGTAGAAATAGAAGGCAACACCGTAGATATAGGATGCCCAAGATGTTGATGCCATAAATCAAATAAAGATGCAAAAACTGAAGCAACTTTCAGAACTGACTGCGGCATATGTGACTGAACACGCGTATCCAGTAGACAAAGCCAATAAACCCCACCTTGCTATTCACCCATGCCAATCACATTCCTTGTACTAATTTTCTGTAAAGTGTAATAATTTTCGGTAAATAAATCTAGACATTATAAGGCTGATAGCAATCTAGAGCATGATAATAAATGACATACCAAGGTATGTATGTAAAACACACGAGTAAGAGTAGTATCTCCAAAATGTATGGAACCATAATGGGTGGCAGGCGACACATATTCATTAGGCAGTAGAACATTAACAGAATCGGTAGCAGCAGTAATGTCAATAAGAGAACCTTTGTCACCATTCATGTGATA
>JAULKM010100657.1:0-10425 GCA_032355605.1 Rubia tinctorum
GATACCAGCACCTGATATTTGGAAAATTGCACCCAAGACCTCCATTTGAACCTGTTACTATCAAACAGAAAGGAGAAGGCCGTTTTAGTTAAAAATCCATAATTATCCCTTTTTCTCAAGCCCAAATTGCACAACATACAAAAATACATAAAACCTAGTAATAAAATTGGAGAATTTTTTTAACATATTCGCTCGTGCAATATAAGTGTCATATTAAATGAACTGTGTCTAAATAACATGCATATTGTCACTGAAAAGTAACTATACATAATTAATTATAATGACATTTCACTCATTTAACATTTATTTCTATATAACTCGATTGCAAAATGGAGGAAAATCATGTGCGGGAGGAAGAGGAAAAAGTTGTCCAGTAAACTGATAATTATGAACACCTAATTTTTTCTCCGTTTAATGGACGTTAACAAATATAATTTTATAAAAAGAAAATAGGTACATTAAATTAAGTGAATGGTGTAAAAAAGTACCCACAATAAATATTTTAAGGAGGAATCTAAAACTAATAAACGGAACACGCACATATGAATATTATTTATTTTATATAAAATATAAATTTTAGTTTACGTGCATAAATAGGTTTTCATCAGTCTGATGCATTAAATTTGGGTCGAATGGAGTCCTAGAAAATTTCGGCCACCCACTTCCCCCACACTCACTGTCGGACGCCTTTGTATGGATAGGTGGAGTTTTCCGGCCCACTTTTGTTGACAAAGAAGAGGCTTTCGTATTGCTGCCGTTAGAACCGCTGGTGAAGCCGTTGATCTCCATTATGTTTGAAAATAAAAGACTAAGAAAAATGGGGCTTTAAATGGTGAGAAGGATTATCGATTTTTTTATAGGGAATGAGTGTGAGATGAGTGTCAGTTGGGGGTGAATTTATAGGGAGAGTTTATGGAGAAACAACTTTTGTGTGACAAGTGGCTTCAATTATGAAGCCCAAACATTGTCGAATGGATATGTTAAAAAATTGCTCCAATATTATTACTATATTTCATGTATTTTTTTATGTTGAGCAATTTGGACGAGGCAAAAAGGATAATTATGTATTTTAACTCAAAAGAAGATGAATGGGTGAAAGTGGGTCTGTGCACATGCAATTTAATAGTGTGTACTGGGTACTTTTATATTTTGAGTAATTTGGACGGGGGAAAAGGATAATTGTGTGTTTTAACTGAAAAGAAGATGAATTGTTGAAAGCGTGTGCGAGCAAGTGCAATTAGAGAACTGTGGAATGGGTATTTTTATTATCTTTTATGTTGAACTAAATCATAGCTCTACCATTGGAAAGTTATACCATTCCACTGTCCACCTCAATTTGCCCATGATCACCCCTCTGAGGACCATCAAAACCCCTATTTTCTTTTTTCTTCTTCATTTCATACATAAAAATATAGAAAATCATGGCTTTATCAGTGCTTCAAATGACGGAGATGGCCATCGCCGCCATTAGAACCGCTGGTGAAGCCGCGTACCTCCATAATGTGTGTAAATGAAAGAGTAAGAAATATGGGTTTTAAATGGTGAGAAGGATTGTTGAAGAAGATTAGATAGAGTGACGTGTGACCGGGAGGACGGAGAGACTTTCACCGTGAGTCTCCCAGGTTGCCAACTGGGTCTTTGGCGATCGCCTCCATTTGAAGCACGATAAAGCAACGAAATTTCTATATTTTGCGTTTATAATGAAGCGGAGAAAAAAACAGGGCTTTTGATGACTCCCAAGGGGGGTGATTGGGGAAAATTGAGGCAAGTGATAAAATTGTACAACTTTCCACCGACAGAGTTATAAGTTAGCTCAGCATCAAAGATAATAAAAGTGCCCATTACACAACTCTTAAATTGCACATGCAAACTCGTGCTTTCACAAATTCATCTTCTTTTGAGTTAAAATATATAATTATCCTTTTTTTTTCTCAGTCCAAATTGCACAACATATAAAAATACACAAAATATAGAAATAAAACTTAACATATTCGCTAGTGAAGTATAAGTGTCATATTGAATGAAGTGTGTCCAAATAACATGCATATTTGCAAATCTATTTGTGCACGTAAACTAAATTTGATATTATGTATAAAATAAATAATATGCATATATGTGTGTTTTGTTTATTAGTTTTAAGTTCTCCTTAAAATAACTAATGTGGGTACTTTTATTATTTTTTATGGCATTCACTTAATTTAATCTACTTAGTTTCTATTTGAAAATTAAATTTGTTTACTTGCATTAAATGGAGGAAAAATTAGGTGTTCATAATCATTATTTTACTCAACAACTTTTTCCTCTTCTTCCCACACCGGCTTTTCCTTTATTGAGCAATCGAGTTAGATAGAAATCAATGTGAATATATTGAGTGAAATATCATTATAATTAATTATGTGTAGTTATGGTACACTGCACGTTATATAGACACGCCTCATTCAATATGGCACTTATATTGCACGAGCGAATATTGTTAAAATTTTCTCCAATTTTATTACTAGATTTTATGTATTTTTATATGTTGTGCAATTTGGACGAGAGAGAAAAAAAAGGTAAATTATGTATTTTAGCTCAAAAGAAGATGAATTGGTGAAAGCGTGAGTGTGCATGTGCAATGTAAGAGCTATGTAATGGGCAATTTTATTATCTTTTATGTTGTGTTAACTTATAACTCTGCTGCTAGAAAGTTGTACTATTTTACCACCTGCCTCAATTTGCCCCAAATCACCCCCTTGGAGGGTTGTCAAAACCCTTTCTATCTTTTTCTCTTCTTCATTATAAACACAAAATAAAGAAATTCGTTGCTTTATCAGTGCTTCAAATGGCGGCGATGGTCGGAGACCCAATTGGGAACTTGGGACTCTTTGAGACTTCCGGCGAAAGTCTCTCTGTCCTCCCGGAAGGACACGGTAAAGGAAAAGGGGGGGGGGCTGGAAAAATCCACCTGTCTATACAAAGGCGTCCAGTAGCACGTGTGGGGAAGTGGGTCGCCGAAATCCGTGAGTCCAACCGCGGCTCGGAAATGTGGTTTGGATCTTGATGACAAATCCACCACGAGAAAACTCTACCATTCCTTTGCTCGCTTGAGTTTTCATATATCAACCCCAAGCATACCCCAGAGATGGTGACTTCCTCCTTTGCCGCCACGTTCACTTTTGGTTCTACCAGCGCTGGATTACGTGCATTAAACGGCGAAAAAATTAAGTGTTCATAATTAGCAGTTTACGGGACCATTTTTTCCTCTTCTTCCAGTACCGGTTTTTCCTCTATTGAGCAATCGAGTTAAATAGAAACCAATGTGAATTGAGTGAAATATCATTATAATTAATTATGAGTAGTTATTGTACAATACAAATATGCACGTTATTTAGACACGCTTCATTTATTATGGCACTTATATTGCACGAGCAAATATGTTTAAAAAATTCTCCAATTTTATTACTAAATTTGTATATTTTTATATGTTGTGCAATTTGGATAGGAAAAAAGCGATAATTATGTATCTAGCTTATATTACACTATCATTTTTTTTACCATAATTAATTGTTTTATGTTGCAATCTTATCAGAAATGAAATCCCTATTTGACTGATGTAGCAAACTCTTCTTCTAGTTATGCTTTTATGATCTTTTGTATGCTGGTATGGTGCATCCAAGTTGGATGTAATTTGGAGATAAACATGAAAATAAGCTTACATCACATGCATTAATGTGAGTGTAATGAAGGAGAGAAGAAAACTAGGTGAAGTAAGATTAGCACACGGTTTTACTAGTTTGTTCTATCTATTAGATTTTTTTGTGAAACAAAGTGCTGCATCACATGCATTATGTGCGAGGATATGAATGTGAGTGTAAGTGATGTAAGAGGTAAGGAAAGAAGAAAATTTTGCAGTGACGGAGTTATAATATAGCACAATATAAAAGATAATGAAAGTATCCATTATCAACTCTTAAATTGCACGTGCAAGCTTTAACCAATTCATCTTCCTTTTGAATTAAAATACATAATTATTCGTTTTCCCCTTGTTCATATTTCTCAACATATATTAATACATAAAATTTAGTAATAGAATTGGAGAATTATTTTGACATATCCATTCGTGCAATATATGTGCCACAATGAATGAAGCATGTCTAAATAAAGTGCATATTTGCTCTAGAACTCTCAAATTGCACTTGCACACACACACACACACACTATCCTCACTTTATCTTCTTCTGAGGTTAAAATGCATAATTAACCTTTTTTTCTCTCGTCCAAATTGCTTAACATATAAAAATACATAAAATCTAGTAGTAAAATTGGAGAACTTTTTCAACATATATGTTCGTGCAATATACGTGCCGCAATAAATGAAGTGCGTCTAAAGAACGTGCATATTTTCACGGTACGATGTTTGCACATATATACTTAATTATAATGATATTTCACTCAATTCACGTTGATTTCAATTTGACTAGATTACTCAATAGAGGAAAAGTTGTTACTGGAAAAAAAACTGTTCATTAAATTGATATTATGTACACATTTTTTTCTCTATTTATTCATGTAAAATAAATATAAATAAATTTTAAAATAGAAAATGAGTAGATCAAATTGAGTGAATAGCATAAAAATAATAAAAGTACTCACAATAATTATTTTATGGAGAAAACTAAAAGTAATAAACAAAACACACATATATTGCATATTATTGCTTTTATATATAATATCAATTTTAACCACAGACACACACACACATATTCCCGTAGCCATGAAGCGAAAATACAAGTGTGTTGTTGCAAAGCACGAGCTTCGTTGAATTTGGGATGCATCACCCTAATAGCCTCCATGTAGATCTCGATGTATGGGATGACATCCTCGTGGTTGCAAAGAAATAAAGGTGAACTGCACACAAATCATCGGAACTGGGGTTTAACAGCATTCCCTGCCTAACACCCTATCCGTCTAACCGCCCTTCATGCCTCGATTTTGAAATTCCAACAAAATCTACTTCCTTCATATATTATGTGCAAAATACAATACCTTCCTCCGCAACGTAACAATGCAAAATACTTGCATCGGGCCTATACCGGTTCTTGACAAAGTGTTTTAAAAATTTCATGTACCACTCGAACGAGTACATCCACCTCAGAAATACAGGACTGCGAAGTTTGATCTCCCTCACTAAGTGGACTATCAAGTGAACCATAATATCAAAGAATGAGGGGGGAGTACATCTCCATCTGACATACAACTTCAGCTATCATCGCCTACAAACGATCAAGCTTGGAAACATTAATGGTTTCGAACATATTGACTTGAAGAACAGTCAAAGCTTCATGATGCACACTCTTACATGAAATGGTAGAGACGACCTAATCACAATGACATTCAATTCTTGCATCAAGTTGTGACAGTCATGTGATTTTAAACCAACCAACTTCAAATAAGTGAGAGAAACACATGAACTTATGTTTGAAGAATAAGATGCTGGCACCTTGACACCACTAAGGGTCTCACAATACCACTTCTTCTCCAACTCCGACATAGAATAGCAAGCAGAAGGAAGATAACAATCATTCCCATTTCTAACAGGACCCAAATCTTTCTTAATACCCATTTTGACTAGGTCAAGCCGAGCCTTCAACTCGTCCTTAGTTTTACCAGGTGTATTCAACAATGTCCCCACCAAAGAGTCACACACATTCTTCTCAATGTTCATCACATCAAGACAATGCCTGATTTCCAAGTACTTCCAATAAGGGATTCTGAAAAATATCGAGCATTTCTTCCAACTTCCCTCACTAGCAGCTTTTTTGCATCCCCCCCCCAAAAAAAATATTCGGTAAATCCTTAACTATATCAAAAATCTCAACAACATTCAATGGTAATGGTGGCCTCTAAGCTCTACTTCCCTGTTGAATCACTTCTTTGCAGCACGCCATGGGTGATCGTCTGGAAGAAACCACCTATGGCCAAGGTAAGTTATTTTACACCCATGTTTCAACTGACAAAAGGTTGTTTCCTTATCACACACCGGACAAGCATAGTATCCTTTCCCCGAGTACCCTGACAAATTTCCATATGCGAGAAAATCGTTTATGGTACAAAACAACAAAGATTTCAATGTGAAATCTTCTTTTTCAATTCCATCATACGTTCGGACCCCAGTATTGAACAAGGTCAACAAATCATCCACTAACGGAGCAAGGTAAACATCTATTATGTTACCAGGTTGCTTAGGCCCCGAGATCATCATAGATAATAGCACATACTTCCTTTTCATTGTCAGCCAAGATGGTAGATTATAAATTACCATCATAACAGGCCAAGAGTTGTGTGTGCTACTCTTATTACCAAATGAATTCATTTCGTCAGTGGAGAACCCTAGTCTCAAATATCACAGTTCAACACTGAACTCAGGATACATAGTATCAAGTTTCTTCCATTGTTCACCATCCGAGGTATGACTAATCACTTCATCCCCCGGTCGTTCCCTTTTGGCGTGTCATCGCAACAGCTTTGCATCTTCTTCAAAAGCAAAAAACGTTTTCAACCGGGGAATGATAGGGAGATACCATAAAACTTTGGCCGGTGTATTTTTCATCATAGTCAACTCCGCTTCACCACCAACTTCGATTCCACCACGTTTTAACTTATAACGAGATTCACCACAAACACGACAATTGTCTAGGACCTCGTCTTCCTTCCTCCTGTATAACATATAATTTTGGGACATGCATGTTTTTTTCCTATTCCAATCCCATTGGACATTGAATTCCTTTAGCGGGATACGATCGGCCAGGCAAAAGATTTCCTTCTGGTAGAAAATCATGAAGAAATTCAAGAGTCTCTGTCATCCCTTTTTTTTGTCCACACGTATTTCTCATTCAAATTCATCAATTGAAAAGTGGCGCTCAAAACTGAATGTCTAGCACTGTTGTACAAGGGCCCCTTCTTATTGTAATGTAAAGCTTCAAGGACCTCGGGTTTACCATGAAAATCTCTAGCAACATCTTCCACCATCTACTCGAATACCTCATTCATAAAGGGATCATCTGATTCTTTACCAATTGGGCCTTCCTTCGTACCTATTTCATCCTCCCAGTGCCACACCCAAGAAATGTAACTAGTTTGAAACTATCGCATGATGAGATGTTCGCGTAACGTATTTTGAACCAAATATACATCATTTCTACAATCCTTACACGGGCAGCGGGCTCGCACCATGCCATTCTTGGAAGCGTGTTCAAAGGCAGCCACAAGAAATAATTCTATCAACGAAAAGTAATCGGGTGATTTTCTTAATTCTCTACTAATCAATTCAATTCGATCCATAATCGATTACCTATATTTAAGTGAAATTCACAACCCCATTAACAAGGAAGAACAACAAACATTAACATTTAAGAAACAAACATTGACATTTAAGCATTCACATCAACAATTATTTCTAAGTTTGGTCTCAAAACAATTCAATCCAAAATCAATGTCCTAAAACAAGTGTAATTGAATTGTTCATACCTTATCCAATGCCAAACTTATACATTGCTAGTTCTTCATGACGCCCAATCGCCAACTTGTTTTATGAAATGGGTTTTCAAGAAAAAAAAGAAGATAAAAAATGGGTTTTGCAAAATTATATCATTTGTAGAAGTTTCGAACTCGGAAGGGACTCAGAATGTTCCTTACACCCGATCCGAATGACTATTTGATTCAGGAACTGTATGAGTACGACAGCCAGAGATGAACAGAACTCGTAACATGTGTTCAAAACTCCTTCTGAGTTCGTAAACACTTACAATAGAAGGTAGTTTGGCAGATCCGCCTTCTATGAAATCGAATCAAAGGTAGTTTAATAATGACCCTTCTATTGTAAATTTGTGATGTATAGAAGGCGGTTCTTGAATAACCGCCTTCTTAGTCGATTGAACTGCCTTCTAACAATGCACCCTTCCGAATTACAAGGGTTCCAAACTCATAACGTCTCCAAGAAGGCGGAAGGAACAGCCTTTGAGTGTTGTCTTTAAATAAGCAGTCTCCACTGTTGTGCCAGATTAGCTAAATACAACAAACACTATAATTCTATACACATTGCCATATAATTATTTCCACAATATATCTAATTAAATTTATGTTTATAAACACAATCCAACGAACAAGAACTTTTCTGACATATAATTTGTCAGTGCAATCTTCCGTTGCCGGTACAGCGCCTTAAAGTTGCATCGGACGGGGTCCTGGCCGCAACTACAACCAAATCTCATAATCATCGACCTCTGGAAGTGCTTCGACAAGATGCTTCAATATCCATTTGCAATTTTGCATTATCTCTGATAACTCCGGCCCAATCAGGATGGCCATCATGGTGGCACCAAAATTGGTGTATCGTAGATCGGCAATGGTTATGGTGGAACCGGAATTGGACACACCGAGATAGCCACCTTTTGTGGAGACATATGAGGAATGATCTGGGTAAAATCCATACAGCCAGTGGAATGGTACAACTTTCTGGTGGTTGAGTGTAAGGTAGCGCGGCACAAAAGATAATAAAAGTACCCATTACACGGCTCTTAAATTGCACGTGCACACACGCACTCTCACCAACTCATCTCCTTTTCAGTTTAAATATGATTTTCATATTTTCTTTGTCCAAATTTCTCAACATATAAAAATACATAAAATCTAGATAAAAGTGCATTTTTAACCTTATATTTTGGTCGAAAGTGCCAATATAACCTTGTAAAAACTTAAAGTGTCAATCTAACTCTGGACTAGGTTGACTATTTTGTCAATGGCCAATTTGGCCGAAAATCTATAAAAAGACAATTCTACCCCTAATAAAAATTAAAAACAAAAAGGGGACAACTTTACCGTCGTTTCTTAATACCTATTTATTTCCTTTTTCTTTATTTTTCCTTCTCCTTCCATCTTAAACCAACCCTCTTCCCTTTGATTAACTCATCCCTCTCCCCTTCACTTAACTCATCCCCCTGTTCCATCAAATGTCACCATCATCTCCCACTGCCGAAGAGGAAGCAAGGCATTGTCAAATTGCTGTCGTTTCATCATGAAAATTTCTGAACTAGAGAAGACGAGACTGGGGCCTAGGCCATTTCACAAGTTTCATGGAGGTCCAGGATGGAGATAGGAGAAGAGGTGCGAACAACTCATACTAGAGAGGGGGAACAAAGAAGTAATTTTCAGAACAAAAATATTTGCAAAATAAAAAATCATGACATTTTATGTAACTTTTGTAGTACCTCACCTAAAAGTTGTTTAATTCACCTCGTGGCTCTCTGAATTGAATTTATATTTGACAAAATTTATAAAAAGTAAATGATGTAAATAAAAAAATTATAATGATCAGTGATAATAAAGACAATACAAACTAGATCGAGCTGAACTAAATTAGATTGATATGACTACTTTTGGAATAAACTTAATTGATCTGAAGTGGGGTCGTACTAAAGCAAGTTGGAATGTATTGAAATGGACTAAAATGAAGTGAATGAAACTGAATTGAAATGAAGTATTTTGGGCCAGACTAAATTAAACTAATATAAACTAGACCAAACTGAATCAAGTTAAAGTAAATTGAAATGGACTGATATAGACTTGCATAGATCCGACTAAAATAAAATGAATTGGCATGGACTAAGTATCAATTATAATATGAGTTTAAACTCACTGCATCGGTTGGTCGGCATAATATAAAATTTTAATTTTTTAAAAAAATTATACAATACGTAATTCAAGACTCAGTGAGTCACTGTACAGGTTTTTTATTAAACTATATTTTAAACCGAGTGGGAAGAGATTTTGCCCTTACTAGAAAGCACAGCCAATTTGAAAATCCTCATGAATGTGGACGTAAATAGTCGGCCATGATGATGCCCCCATTCCAACCTTCGTGCGTGAGCATGTGCAGTGGGGGGTTTTAGAGTGGGTTGAATTAAAAATGGGAACAAAATGGAGACAATTAATACCCACAGTGGGGCTGAAATGGGTTTGAATTAACAAAACCCGTGGGCCCGGGTTTGTCAAAGGGAACCAGTCCCTTTCTGCTTCTTGTAGAAATTCACGTGGAGACCTTGGCCCACTTGCTGCCCCCCAAGTTTTAAATTCAGTTTGGGACACGTGGCTCAATCTGGTGGTGCCACGTGTCCCAACTGAAAAATTAAATATAATTTAAAAGGCTGATTTTTTTGAATTTTTTAAAAAAATGTTCTTTAAAAATTATGATTTTTATTAAAAATTTGAAATTACATTTTGGTTCTTTTTAAAAAAAAATCAAAATTACACTCTTTAAAATATGTATATGGTTCTTTTTAATTATGATTTATAAAATAAAAATTTTAAATTGAAATTAATTTTGGAAATGAAATTTGAAAAAATAAAATTCAATTCAATAATTATAGGTGTGTTATTAAATTTCACATT
>JAULKM010100658.1:0-10425 GCA_032355605.1 Rubia tinctorum
CTTGGATGTTTTTTGCTACTTTTGATTGGAAAAACATTGAAAAAATTGAAAAATAGAAATTAAAAATAATTTATATATATAAAGTAAACCCGCTATGTTGAAAACCTGAGAGGGAAATTTAGGCAACACTGGGGGCCCGTATAGGTCAAAAACCCACAAGGGTGACCTAGGTAAAAATGAGAGGTTAAATGTGGGTGAGATGTGAGCCAAAGAAATATGATGTGTGGCTAGGATGAAACCCGAAAAGGATCCTAGGCAAAATGAGAGAGAGCGAAAAACAAAAAAATTATTACATTTCTACTCATTTTCTAGTATTGGAGTCATAATATTTCGGTTGATATATGGATGAATCTGGTAGCCTAACAACATAGGACTTCTTGGGATTGTGTGACTTAGCGGGAAAATGAAGTAGGGTACTTCGTTTCTGTTGATATATTGGTATGAAATGAAGTGTGTGCTTGAACCTTTCATATTATTTTGACTTCATTTTGTGCCATGGGACTTTGGAATTATCAATTCGGGACTTGGAAATGTTTTTATGGGAATTAGTAAATTGATAGGTGCTAGGTTTGGTTAGATCTAGGAATTGGGGTTGTGTGTGAAAAATTCTCATTCTCATTTGATTTTGGGATTTATGATATTTAGAGTTTTTGTGAGGTTTTGTTTGGAGGAATATTAGTATTAGAGGGTGGATATGTGAATCTCTTTGTGTTCTTGAATCTTTTCTTACTCAATGACGAGTAGGTTCAAGTGTGGGGAGATTTGATATGTCCATTTTATACGATTATTTTGGAACTTTTAAATTCACTTTTGTACACTTTTACGCTCTAGATATTGTATTTTTCCTTGAAATTATCTAAGGGGAGTTAAGAGTGACTTTTACGCTTTTATTACTTTTATAGGGGATTTTGTGTGACAAGGAAATTGTCGGAAGACTTTGAAGACTATCTTTGAAGATTGAAGGACCTTATTTGGAACTTTGAAGACTTGAGGAATTGAAGTGAAGTGGAGGACTTGAGACAAGAAAAGAAAGAATAAATGAAGATGCTGCCTTTAGTCTCTATACCAAACCTGATCCTCTCTCTCTTCTTTTGTTCTTCCTCTCTGCAATTTGGGGCTGAAAACCCTAGGGTTTCTTCTTCTTTTCTTAGTTTTTGTAGATTAGTTATGTGTTTTCACTGTCTAGGTTAGTTTTCTACTTGAGAGCAATTAATTGAAGCTTCCAAACACATTTAGTAAGAACCTCTATTTCACTCTTTCTTGAATCATTTGTCATTTAGCATTTATTGTGTTCTTAATGTGATTGTTTACTTCATTAATGCCATGAGTTGTTTGAGAATATGAAGTGTTTGTATGATTAAGTGTTAGGGTGTTAGGAAAGTGTACAATTTCTTAGCTTTTTGGCATGAAAATCCAAGAACATGGAATTATAACTTCTTGTTGGGTAAATGATGTTAATCTTGTTTGATGAATATCTTAATGTGTTTTTTTAATCATATTTATCCTAAGGTGGCACTAAAAGGTTGAATCTTGAATGTTGATTGTTCTAGGTAAAACCTAATAATGCGTTGTTTGGTTAAATGGCTAGGCATTTGGTAGAATACTTGTAGTTGCTATCAAATATATGGTTCTTCATGTATGATGCCATTGATTAAAAACCTTTATGGCGTTGATTGTCTAAAGTGATCATTGATAAGGTTTGCAAATAGCCGTTGAAAACTTTTGTGAATTACTATTGAATGTTTATCTTCAAAATGGAAGTTATAACATTCCCCATAGGTAATGAATGTGATGATGGAATGAGTGAATGGTTCTATGATCTATAAGAAGTTTAGAAGTGAGAATCAAATCCCCCCAAGGCTTTGCCATTTGTAGTCTTTATCCCTTTTTCTTAGTTTGTTGCATGATTAGCATAATTACCTTTATATGCTAGTTGTCTTGTCTTTACTTTCATAACTTAGGAAAAACAAACCACCCCTCCCCCCTCCTCTTTACTTATATATATATAAGAAGAGTTTTATTAACACCCTTATTTGTACACCTATTTTAACCCCAAATATCAGCCATCCATCTAACATAATCTCACCCACTCATTCACTAAATCTATTTTTAGTAAATTAATCTCAACCATTAGACTATGTTAAATGGATGGTTTAGATTTGGTGTTAAAATAGGTTTACAAATAAGGGTGTTAAACAATATATATATATATATATATATATATACATATATATATATATGTACACACACACACACACATATATATATATATGTACACACACACACACACACATATATATATATACACATATATAGGCTTATAAATTTGGGGCCTCCGAAATTTGGGACGAAAACTAGAACAGGAACAAAAGAAGAACAAGTAGAGCAACATGGGAATTGTTTTATTTTTTGTACTACTTCTATTGTCTAAATTCTTGTGGTTTGCATTGATTATTAAATTGACATTTGTGAACTAATTTGGAAAAAGAAAAATATTCCATATTGGAACATACAGAAAGATGAAGCTTAAAAGTGCTGAGTCAATTTGGAATATTACGTGATATTGATTTATGGAAGTTTAGAATTTATGCAATATTGATTCAGACGTGTATATGAAGCATAATGTATTTACGGAAAATTCCTATAATTATGGAATTGGATTTATGGAATATTTTGAGATTTTTGAGATAAAGAAAATCCCTTTGTTTAAGAGATTTTGATATGTTTCAGAAGCAGATGAGGAATAGGAATATTATAGAGATAATCATAGAGAATTCCGATATGCTCATTGGACTCTTTATAGAGGATATCACAACTGGATTCCTCATGATTTTAATTGCGAAAATATGCACTAAGATTTTCTATCTTTCCGAGAGTAATACGAGAGCTAGCATACATATGTTCCAACATACCATAACCTATTGATTAGTTCAAAATCATATACCTTAATTTCTCGGGAAGAGGAGATCCAGCGTCGACGAGTTTCGAGGTCATAGGGAGTGTGATCAAGGCGGATCGGTAGCAAGGGAAGCTTGAAGAATTGACACGTTAACAATTAGAAGATAAGTAAATTGTATGATGTACTTTGTACTGTATCTTTCTGATTAGTGGATTCATTCTGAACAGGGCCAGACCCCACATATGTAAGTGGATTTCACCGAATTGCGTAACCAACTCTTGTGTGTTCTTGACTCATTTTATTACATGCTTAGTTAGATAGGTTATGTTGGAACACAGATTTAATAAATAAGCTAATTAGGTAAAACCAAAATTCAATTAGTATCAGAGCCGAGTCACTTATTCTTAACTTGGTTGTGTCAAGGGAAGTGTGAACCAATTTTACCATGGCGACCAAAGAAGGAGAGTCAGTATCTCGGCCACCATTGCTGGAAGGAACTAACTAAAATTTTTGGAAAGCTCGCATGAGGGTGTTTATCAACTTATTGGATGAACTGCCCCAACACTTTTTTGAAACCGAAGGGAGCCATCCAACTCAGGATGCTGAATCTAGCTCAAAGGAGAAAGAACGGGAATCAAGTACAAAGAAGAAGCTTAAAGAGAAGTCAACTCAGACCCCAGATGAACTGAAGGCTTCATTGGAAAATTCAAAGGCGTTGAATGCTATATTCATGGCGGTGGATGAAAATCCGTTCCAACTTATATCTACATGTCACCAGGTAAAGAAAGCTTGAGATATTTTTACAGATTGTGCATGAAGGAATGAGAAGTGTACGTGAATCAAAACTACAGATGTTGGCTACAAATTTCAAAGAGCTAATTATGAAGGATGAAACTATTGCTACATTTAATGTGAAACTCAGAGATATCTCCAATATGGCGTATCAGCTAGGATTTTTTTTACAAGGAATCAAAATTGGTGAAAAAGACTTTGAGGTCACTGCCCAAAAGATTTGTAATGAAAGTTGGAGCAATAGAAGAAGGTAGAGATGTAGACACCTTGACTTTAGATAAATTAATGGGATCAGTACATATGTATGAGATAACAATGGAACAACCTACAAATAAATCATAGAAGGAGTTGGCCTTCAAAGCATCGTCATCACGCATCAACCATGAATCTTATAGTGATGATGGTATTGAATAACTTGCGCTCATTTCTAGGAATTTCTCAAGAATGCTGAAGAAAGTGATGAACAAGAAATCACAAGAGAGATTTGGATGTAACAAACCTCAGGCATAGGACTTTGGAAATAATCATGGAACGCATGGAAAAAGGAAATCAACAGTTCTCTAGAATTCAAGGTGGTGAAGCAAAGTAGCCAGGAAGAATTCATTGTAGAAACTGTGAAGGATTTGGGCATATTCAGGCTAAATTTGCTAATACCCGAAAAAGGCAAGGGAAATCATATGTCACCTCATGGAGTGAAGATGAAGAAGATGAGAAAGATGAAGAAGAACTTATAAGAAATTATGGGCATTTGGAGCAAAAGTCAATGATGGATCAAATGTTGATGATGTATGTTCCAACATGTCAAAGAGAGAAAAAACGGTATGTTCCAATACATGTTCTAACGACATCTCCAGTGATGATGATGGCCCAGTTGTGAGTGATGAAGAGATCTATACAGTATATGAAAATATGTATGACATGTAGCCCAAAGTTGTCGATGCAAACAAATCATTGAAGATGGAGAAAAATCAATTGGCTTAGACGGAGAAGGAATTGCTAGTTCTAGTTGATGAACTCAGAAGAGAGATTGAAGCATTGAAATTGAGTCTTGATCCACGACTGAGAGAGTGGAGATGGTCAAGGAAGAAATTACCAAGTTAAATATTGGTAAGGAAAAACTTGATGATATTCTGACCATGGGAAAGAACTTTGGAGATCGACAAGGAATTGGCTATGAAAATCCTTCATGCAGAACTGTTGATTTCAAGACAGAGATTCAAGAGATAAAGAGAAATTTTACCAAGACTTGGAAACCTCTCATCTGTAGCTACTGCTTGTATCAAGGCCATACTAAGGAACATTGTCTCCGATTACTCAGGGACATCATGAATGGATGACAACTGGTTGCATGTTCTAAAATAGATGATGTTCAACGATCAAGGATGATCATAAAGGTATGGATTATTAAACGTACTATTACTTGCCTTGTTGCCCATACTTCTTTTATTGCACATTTTCACTGGAACCCAGGTATTTCTGACAAAAATCAAACCATATGATGGTGGAATTATCACTTTTGGGGATGGAACGAAGAGCTGAGGGGTTGGAAAAGGAGAATTGCATATTGAGGGATTCCCTGTATTTTCTAGTGTATTACTCATTGAAGACCTGAAGGCAAATCTATTGAGTATCATTTAATTTTGTGATGACAATATGACAGTTGAATTTCAGAAAGACAGGTGTATAGTGAAACATGGTGAAGATAATCAGACAACTGTTACTTACCAGAACTAGAAGTAAAATGTCTGAGTTCAAAATAAGATAAAGGAACATTGTGGCATACAAAGGTTGGTCATATCAACTATAAAACCCTCATGAAAATTTCCAGCTTGAAGGCCGTACGAGGCATGCCGACACTCACGAGCATAAAGGGAATTGTTTGCGGACCATGTCAACTAGGTAAACAAATTTGATCTCCTCACTCTTCAGTTTAGTATATCACCACCTCAAGGAATCTGGAACTATTACAGATGAACTTTATGGGTCTCGTAAACACACATAGTGTGAGTGGCAAGAAGTATATTTTCATCTGTGTCGATGATTTTTCTAGATAAACTTGGGTGGCCTTTCTGAAAGAAATATTTGATACATACACTTGGCTGGCTTTTCTGAAAGAAATATCTGATACTATGGATATCTTTAAAAGTTTGGTGATAAATTTGCAGACAGATAAAGGAAGTCCATTAGGAAAGATTGTCTGCATTCGAAGCAATCATGGCAGGAAATTTGAAAACTCTCAATTCAGTGATTTCTGTGACGAACTTGGCATTCAACATGAATTTTAGGCACCAATCACTCCTCAGCAGAATGGAATTATTGAGAGGAAGAATGGGACCCTTCAGGAAATTGATCGAGCTATGCTTCCGGAGAAAGGAATACACAAAAAATGGTGGGCATAAGCCATTAATACAGCTTGCTATACGACAAATTGTGTGTATCTTCGTCTATTCACCAGCAAAACATCATACGAGATTTAGAAGGGCAGGAAGCCAAATGTTTCATACTTTCATGTGTTTGGAAGAAAGTGCTATATTCTCAGAGATAGAGATCATTTGGGAAAGTTTGACAGCCGCAGTGATGTTGGGATTTTTCTTGGATATTCTGTGAACAATCGTGCTTATCGGGTTTACAATAATCATACAAAAGCTCTTATGGAATCTATCAATGTCATTTTGGATGATTTTGATGACAAAAAGGTATCAAGTGAACGAGAAGATGAACCAGATCATGTTTCAACACGGAGTAATCCAACCCAAAATAATCAGCCCAACAACCAAAACATGTTGGAACGTCTAAACAGTCAGATAATCCTGATGAACCACAAGAAGTCGAGTATGTTGGAACATTATCTCCTACTGCAAAATTGCATGTTCCAACACATGTGCTAACTAAACCTACCATAAGGAGAACTCGCTCAATCCCTCGAGTAAACTACAGAGAACTTGCCAACTTTCAATGCTTTATCTCTCTGATAGAACCAAATAACTACAAGGAAGCTCTAATTAATGAATATTGGATTGCAGCAATGCAAGAAGAACTTAGGAAATTTGAACGCAATGATGTGGTATCTCACTCCTTGTCCGATAGGGTAAATGTTATTGTCACCAAGTGGATCTTCAAGAATAAGTCAGATGTTGATGGTCAAATTACTAGAAATAAGGAAAGACTGGTTGATCAAGGTTATACTCATGTTGAAGGAGATGATTTTGATGAGACATTTGTACCAGTTACCAGGTTAGAATATATTCTAATTTACTTGCTATTGTTTATACTATGAACTTTATATTATACCAGATAGATGTCAAAAGTTCTTTTCTAAATGGTGTGGTTAATAAAGAAGTGTATGCGGAACATCCTAAAGGATTTAAGGATCCTCACTGTCCACGTCATCTGCATCGAATAAAAAGGACACTGTATCGTCTTAAGCTAGCACCAAGGGCATGGTATGAGTGACTTACTAACTTTCTCATTAAGAAATGTTATTGTCGAGAGGGAGTAGATCACACTTTATTTGTGCTTAAAAAATGATCAAAAATTCTAATTTCTCAAATTTATGTTGATGATATCGTGTTTGGTTCTACTTTTCCATCTATGGTACATGATTTTGTAACCCTGATGTAGGACGAGTTTGAAATGAGCATGGTCGGAGAACTCCCATATTTTTAAGGATTTCTAGTGAAGAAAGAAAAGAACGGATTATTCATATGTCAAAGCAAGTATTCCATAAATCTGGTGAAGAGATTCAGATTAAGTAGTTCGATAACTGTAAGAACTCCAATGGCGGCTACATAAAAATTGGGGAAAGATGAGAAAGATGTTCCAGTAAATCAAAAAGTATATCGGAGTTTGATTGGGAGTCTCTCTTACCTTACCGCCAGTCGACCATAAATATGTTTTAGCGTAGCAGTGTGTGCAAGATGTTAGGCTAATAAAAAGAAATCTCATTTGACTGCAGTCAAAAGGGTTGTTTGATATGTTAGTGGGACTTCTGGCTATAGAATCTGGTATTCTAAGAATCAAGACTCATATCTGATTGGATATAGTGATTCTGATTGGACTGGAAATGCAGATGATAAAAAAATACCACTGGGGGTTGCTTCTTTATTGGCAGGAATTTGGTCTCTTGGTATAGTAAGAAGCAAAAATCATTCTCCTTATCGATTGCTGAAGCTAAATATCTTGCTGCTGGAAGTTGTTGTGCACAGTTACTATGGATGAAACAAATGATGAATGACTATTAAATTCAACAAGGGTCTCTAAAGATTTTATGTGACAACAAAAGTGCGATTGACATATCAAAGAATCCAGTTTAGCACTCTCGGACAAAGCACATTAACATCTGGCATTGTTTTATTTGAGATCTGGTTGAAAGAAAGGAAGTGGTGGTTGCCTATATTCCAACATGTGATTAGTTTGCAGACACATTCACCAAACCGTTGGATACTGCTACTTTTAAGTTCATCAGACAACACTTGGGTATGTGTCAGCTTTGAGGTATTTCCCTAAATAGCCTCTGTACATTTTTTTTATTTCAACTGTTCTTTTTTTGTACAGAATATCATAAAAACAAAAAAAATAGAAAGGAGGAAAAGGAGAAAAAAAAGGAATTTTAGAGATATGTTGGAAGTGCAAAGAGTTTTGACATGAGTTGACAAGAAGTAAAGAAGGCTAATGATTTTTATTGGAAAGGGAAAAAGGCGGTGAGAGTAAAGAGGTGAAAAGGAAGAAGTAAATTCTCTTTCAAACCTTTCCATCTCTTCAGTTTCTCTCTATTTTCGGCTACCATCCTCCTTGTCTCTTGCTACCTTTCGAATTCTTTGTAGCTATTTTGAGAGAATATTGCTGATAAGACTGGTATTTCTTTGCTGATTTTAGAGCTCTATATTAATAAAAAAAAGAGTTGTGTTGAAACACAAATCCATCTATTCTCTAATTTTCTTGTTGCAAAACTCTCTAAGCCCAAAAATCATCAATGGCCAAACAAAGCTTTCCTGAAGATGCATGCAATGTTGTTGTATCGTTTGATGAAAGAGCTTAAAGTTCATTTCAACCACTCGTGGTCATTCCCTATAAGCCTAAGGTAACAAACCCTGATTCCCCTAGCGTACCCTTGTTTGAGCTTAATGGAATGAAGTTCAAGTCGGTGTTCAAATGCTTATACTAGCATATGATGAATAACCCTGCTATAGATTTAACTGGGGTAAGAAATCTTAAGGGGAATCTATTTGATGTTGATATGGATGAAGTAGTGAGTGGGGAATTTTATGATATTGAGAGGATTGAGAGGTGGAATCCCATGTTGATTAGGGTTTTTTCATGAAAACTAAAGAACAAGAATATTTCACTATCTATAGCACTGTTACTGCTTCTAGTAATGTTCATATTGAAGAGATGAAAGACGCTGAAGTTGAGGGGTTGGATGTGGCTAAATCCACGGATAAAAAGGAGATAGTTCTTTTATGATTCCAGAACAACTAAGAGAAATAAGAAGCTTAAGGCGTTGTAGCCCCATGTGATTGTCTTGTCAGATAGTGAGGATGATGAAGGTGTTGGATATGTTCCAACACAGAGAGAAGAGACAAAGTCTGTTGAAGCAATGAAGACTAATGCGCCTGAACCGAGGTTCATGAATGCTGGCATGGAAGATCAAAACCAACAATTTGTTGTTGATTTTGGAGGAAGTGTATATGATGATGTGGAATACTAAAAAATTGGAGAAATGGGGGAAGATGAACCTATGAATGAGCAGTCAGAGTATACAGCAGAGACTGAGAACTTTGAGCATGTTGGAACACAAGATGAGAAAGTAGCAGAAACTGATAAAGCAACAGAGAGTGAGCATGTTCCAACACAGGAACCGAATCTTACCTATTCCAGTGATGAAGTCTTGAATGAGTTCGTACATACCTGAGTTAAAAAGGGGAAGAGGAAGGAGATTCCAGTGCATGAGCCATCACAACCAACAAAGAAGAGCAAGATGGGTGCTCTTGAACCCAAGAAGAAGACTGCTCTACCTCCACCTCCTGTAAGTGATGCTTATACTGATTTTTTATGATGAGGATTGTGAGGAGATGGGTGAGATATTTTCTCAAAGAAAGATTATTCCTGAGAGGCCAATAGACTTGGTTGCCTATAGGCCAAGTGGAAATTCTAATATCTTAGAACTGATTTCCATGGAGACTGTAGCTTCATTGTATCGGGATTGTAACAAAATAGTACGTTAGGTATATTCTAATATGATGGCTGGTAATTTAGAAGATGATTCTCCTTGGTGTGCTATAGTTTTTATGAGGGTAAATATAATTAATTTCTTGGCTGCAAGGATTAATAGGTTATTGGGGCTTAAAGCTATAGAGTTTGAAAGAGTATTTCCTGAAGAATTGGAAATATCCAGTCACAAGATTCTTGAAGTTATCTCTGGTGGAGTGAAGACTGAGTGGCCAGTGACAGGCTATTCTCAAGCCTCTTTTCTTTCTTCTGAATTCTTTGGCCTCTATCAGTTTGCAGTCAATTTCTGGATGCCCTCTACCAACACTACACCTTTAACACGAGAAATGGAAAAGGTGTTTGGTGCATCCATTTTATATAGTTATTTTAGGATCTTTTGTACTCATTTTGGTAGACTTCTATGCTTTGAATACTCTATTGGTAGACTTCTATGCTTTGAATACTCTATTTTACCTTGAATTCATATTATTAGAGTTGAGAGCGAATTTATCGCTTTTGTCACTTGT
>JAULKM010100659.1:0-10424 GCA_032355605.1 Rubia tinctorum
TGTATTTAGCCTAGATTAGCTAAACACATAACAAAAGCACAAGAATTCATGGAATACATTGGAGAAATGATGAAAAGATGGAAGAGTAAAATGCAAACTAGGGTTTTGAAGTGGATAAAATTCGTTCTTCAAATGGGGGAGAGAAAGAGAGTATTTATAGGCTAAAAATTAAAAGAGAAAAATAAAATAAACTGCTTGCTGCACACTTGACACGGTCAGTGTCATTTTGACACTGTCAGTGTCATTTTGACACGGTCAGTCTCATTTTGACACGGGCAGTGTCAAGTGTTTTGCCCATCTTCTACCAATTTTCAGAATAATTGGTCTTCTCTTCTAACTTTCGTCGCCTCTTCAAACCCGAACTCTTCAAACCCGAACTCTTCAAAATGATCTTCAAAACACTTCATAAATCAAAGAATTAAGATATAAAACATGTGATATCATCATAACCCTCTAATTGATAAAATGTTGATTTACTTCAAATTAAATCCATAATCTATTACAAAATTAGATTTCGAATGTGCCAAAATTATGATATACATTTGGGCACATCAACAGTTCCCTCCAAAAAAAAAATCTGTGCATCCCTGTAAAATTATTTCAAATGGCGCCAAATGAATTACAAACAAAAAATGAAATTTAATTTACAGAAAATATAAAATCTATTCTACCCAAAAATAAGGTTTTCCTTTTCCCACTATCTGCCCTCCAAAATATCACTTTTTCAGAGTTGGACTCTTAGAGAAAAAAGATCACTAAGCTGATGACATTCTGGTTGGGTCAACAGCACATCTCAATGTAGGAATTTTTCGGAGCAGCAAATAATTGGCTAGACCCATCAACTTCAAGGCATTCAGCTTCATTCTGGTGGGGCATTTTTGGCCCCGTCAATGGGGTCTCATTGGGCTGAATTTGAGCACCACGAGGAGCCATTATCTTTCAAATGAAAAGATTAGATTGCAAAGCTCATCCTTGTGTCACAAAAATGGTTGTATTGCAAACATGAAAGGAGCTGAAGCAATTATCGCAAGGAACGTCTATGTTTGTACCATCAACAGAATTTGGGGATAAAAAAAGCCGCAGATTGCATCAGGGTTGACAACAAATGTAAAGAGCATAAAACCAAGCATGCAAGGGCATGGATCAATCGTTTGGACAAGGAAACATTGAAAGTAATACCACTTTCTCAAAGGAAAACATGCAGGTGAGTAGCAATGGTTCTAACCATCAAGAAAAGTATAGTACATAAACTCTTAAAAAGTGGCGTCCTTTGAAAGCATAGCAACACAATAAAATCCTTCTTGAAATATGTAACTAAGTATTCGGTCACTGCCACAAATACTACACATAGCTGCCACACTTTTCATGATCAATAGAACGTGACCTGCGAAATTTGTGCAGGGAAAAGTCATATAGACACTGCGATGGCCACTACCAACACAATCTTTGCAACACACGACACCTTGACAATATAGGAACAATACGCCTATAAATAAAGATGGCTTGAGATATCAAGGTAAGTAACATCAAGCAATAAGATACAAAATAGTCAGTAATAGAAGACACTAATTTAGTCATCAGAGCCTTTATCCCAAATTGGGATATTTGTTGCAGAATACGAAAGTCATTGATTCATCGCAAGCGGAGATTTTCACCATTATTTGAAAGGAACAACCACATCATTGCCATTTTCTATCCGGAATACTATATTTTCCCCGTTTCTTTAAAGTCACGGTGTCCAAGAACATAATACAAATGAAGTTGAAAACATGATTGAGCCAACACCACCACCGGTAAACCCACCACTCCAGCAACCCAAACCACATCCCATAGTCAAAGAAGTATAAGAAATTGAATATGACACAAAAGTGTAATCCCACAAATTGATATAGAGAAGTAAGCTTTTGTTGAATCTCTTGAGGCTAACCGGGAGCATCTCTACACGCAGTTTGTCAGCACAAAAAAGAGAGCAAAGAATAACTAGAAAAAATAACTTAGAAGCATGAGGATGGTCGGATAAGAGAGAGACAACCACCAAGGGAACAGCCTGTAGATCATAATAAAGCTGGAAATTACGTTATAGATGAAGAAATTGAGCACTCCCTACCGATTCTTGTTTACATATTAGAAATAATTCTTAGTTTATACTTTATCACAAAGTGTGGAGATCTTGATTCACTGAGAACTCCCAGGAACTGTCACTTCCAAATTTTTGCCCTTCCCCAAGCTCTCACCTCCCCCGGATATAGTTTGTGGCACTTTTTACAGTGCAACCACTAACGTTTAATATCTGGGTTAATAAACCTGATAAAGCGGAGGGCGCTAAACCAAGGACTAGCATGGCTCACTGGGACCCACCACAAATATCAATTGTAAGCCCATGTTATTTCACTTATAACATTATTACCTCATTTATTACCCCAAGGGGTATCGTCCACCTATTTCTCACAAACACAGAATATGACTGTCGTGATCAACCTATAACCCCAAAGTGATTTAAGATTACTAACCCAATTTCTCATAACACACCCATCATCCAAAGACGAACCCAATTATGCATTCAAACCTAAGATAGTCGAAGAAATAGCAATCTTGCATAGTTTTCACACCTAAACACGAACTTCACGTTGACCTTTGACCAAACCGATAAAAAGACAAAGTTAATCTGAGTTCATTCCCGAGTCTAGTACTAAATCATGCTATACTCTCAATTATTTGTACATACTTATCTTAATCATGCATAATCATAACCATTAACCACAAGTAATAATGATAATTAAGCAATAGATATGAAGAATCTAATAGTCTCACAAATTGCTTACTAAACATATTCAGACAATGCTCCCAAGTACTAATCTACAATAATCCATAGTAAATTTTGGATTAAAAAGGTTAAAAATGACGAAATAAGAGAAAAGTACAATGGGAACCCAGAAAATCCATCTCTTTTGTTCAAATGATAAATAGGTGATTTTATAGGTGGGAGGAGAGAGAACAAAATGTCAGCATTTTAAATCCTAGTTAACATTCTGGCATGGACCATGCCACTGGGTATGGACTATGACCAAGTTTCACGAACGGACTATGTAGATTTACACAGACTATTTCCCGGGCCATGGTATTGAACCTTGAAGAACATTTCTGAGTACACGAACCGTGTAAAATTACAAGGTACATTTCCGGGGACCTCTTCTTCAAGCTTTCTGAACTTCTGAGTACACAGACGCTGATAGTTACATGGTCCATTTACTTGGAATTCTCCAAGCCATGAAAGAATTTTTGAGTGGCACGGTACGTGCCATATGAACTTGTTGCATTTCTTGCTTCAAAACTGGCTCATTTCTTCTCCTCTCTCCTTCTAACCAAAATACTCTTCTACCACATTGGAAAGTGACCTTCAATATACTACCACCCTTGCAGGTGTCCTTTTATTAACTACCATTCTAGCGAATGACCTTCTCCAATTATGTTCTTCAATCAAGCCCTCAAAACACATAGAATTTGACCAACTCATAGATGCAAAACACACTAGACATTAAATGCTTACAAAATAAGTCAATTAGGGTAAATAACCAAACGAGGTGATTATAACTCCCTATTTTATAAAACACCTAATAAGCTAAAGGGAGGCACTAATTGTATTAACAAAATAGAAAATATAAGTCTCACAAATTCCTCACACATAGACCTTCTCTCGTCATCAAGTAAGAATGAATAAAGCCCTAAGGTGGTTTTCTAAGATCTATTTCCCAAACACAATCAACACCATTATTCCTAAAACTACCCTAACACAAAATATAAAGGCTTATCCACTCTTACATCCTGACCTAATGAGTTCTAATCTCACCGGCTATTTGATAACCCGTTGTGTTTGGGTAAGTTGGAGGGGTTAGTCTGGTTGATGGTGGTGCAAGTCTTAATTACGCCCCTTAAAAAATGTCCTTAAATTCTCCATGCTTGTTATAAGTTTTAATCTTTTAATCATGTTTTAATCTTTTAATCATTTTTATTTTTTATAGATTTTTTTATTTGATATATATTCATTGTTTCTGATTTTGGCCAGTATCTGCAGGTGGGGTTAGCAAATGTGGGGTCAGAATGAATGATAATGAAGAATCTCCATCAGTGGAGCCCTCGAGCATGGAGGTTGTGGAAAACCAACACATGGGATGGAGGTGGTGCACCTTCATTGGAGCATCGGGAGAAATGGAGGTGGTGCAATGAGATAATGGGTGATCGTTCTTTCCTTAGCTCCCACCTCGCTTTATAGATGGAGTGAACTTCGAGGAGCATATTCGCTCTGTCAAAATTTGCGATCCTTGGGGAGAAATCTTGACAAATTAGCTTTTCCTCTCGGGCCCTTGTTGGCATACTAGAGATCACAACTAGAGGCTTAAATAGCTCTATATTTATGTAATAGATTCATAGATAGTCATTTTTTAATTCTAATGAAGAGAAGCTTTGTAGTTAAATATGGAATTTTGTTGTAATATTATCCTTTTGTATGGATCTAAGATGATTAAAGCTTTTTACAGATTATGCAATGACTTTTTTTTTATTTCCTAGTAGTGATGGTATTCCTGTGATGTTAATGTTGCTTAGCTTACTAAATCATACTCTTTTGTTTCTTGTATGGGTTTATCGTATTATCCTAATCGGGGAAGTTGAAGAACTTTTCAACAGTTCACATTTTCTTGTAATCTAGCTTACTGACCCGAGCATGATCACGCCTGGTCTCTGTAACTTGATCCTCTATCTGTCTATTCTTAATTTAGTGCCTAATTCCATGGCTAAGCGGTCTCTATGGCCTCATCCTCTAGATGAGATTTTTTGATCCCTCGGCTCATATATCATGTTATGTGTACGCAAAACCTGTTGTGATATGGGAGTGTACCTTTGCTATGGGTCCGCTCTAGTGTTGTAAACTCATAATCTTGCGGACGTATCGTTGTTGTGAGCCTCCCTGGCCTATTGGTCTATTTTGCTGATTGTGGTTCTGGCAGTGATTTTGGCATGGGCTCTGGCCTTTCCTTGGGACTAAAGAAATCAAAAAAGAAAAATTATTCTCACTGACACTGTCACTAATGCAAGCGATTCCTTTCATGTAGTTGTAGTTCATGGAATTATCTATGGCAATTCCATCCTCTTCGAATACCTACAAAGGTTCTTGTGGGTGATCACTGAGGAAAACACTCTAACACCCAAGTTAGGGTTGCCTTTATTGTGAGTTTCATCCAGTTAAAGTTGGCTAACCTGATTTGTGGTTCTTTGACTTCATTTACACAGAAAATATTATGGAGAATCATGTTTTTCCGCCAATTCCAAGATTAATTACCTTGAGGTGAATCGGTATGTGCGTCTAGCGGATCGGTCAGTTCCTGAAAAGTGATTACTCTTATGCTCGTCTTTGCCTGATTGGGACTGGGTGATTTATGTATGTACCATAGCCATTAATAGTGGTTTAATAACTAATCAGAACACCGTATCAAAGATAGATGAACATCAGTAGAAATAAAATAAGAAGAAATGGCATTTAACATAACTTTATCTGTTGGTATCTAATTGTTAAAGTTGTCGTAATCTGTTCCACATCTTCATTTTTTCCGTCTTTGTCCATATTTTTAATATATAAGCCTTAGGTATTTTTATTCATTGTGCAAGTGCGGGACATGGAAAATAATGGTGACAAATAAATTCTACTTCTTCTAAATGCTTGCTAGAACATGTAGTAGTTAACTTTTAAATTGTTTTTGAGTAGTAGACTGTCTACTATTGTGATATTCTTTTCATTACTGATTTCATACAGTTTTGCAGTTCCACCATCCATTTCCACAATTTCTTTTGAAGCCATTGTTGCATTCCATTGGAACTTGAAGTTTTGAAGATTTTGTGTATCAAGTATACTCAAGACGCATATCTGAGGATTCCATATCCGTCTTCTTCCCTTGGTTTCACTCTTGCATAGTAGTATTATTTATCTTTTTCTTTAGTTCTCCACTGGTGAATTCTCACGTTGAATATTTTTGAATAATTTGGTGAGTGTTGTTGTCTTTGATGTACTGAAGCAGATTGAGTTATTTGTGCCCTCACTTTTCTGTTAAGAGAGTGTTCTGGATGAAAAATAATTCTTGTTGAGAGTCCTACACCATTTGCGTTTAAGTTACATGATCTTGATTCCAATTGTGGTGATCATTTCTGCCCAGCAATGTTCAAATTCATCGTCATTGACAAAGTGCATGAGATACTTATCAAAGGGAAAGCTGAAATCCAAGTCACTCATCATGTTTCCGTAGTGGCTCATGGAATTTTTATTCTAGTGTCATAGGCAAAATTTATACCTTGTGGTACTGAAAGCATGCATTTAGTGTATATTATATATATAGACACACACACGCTAAATGAAATATTGCTACATATTTTTTGTAATATCAGAACATTCTAAAAACTGATGATAAACATTAATTACAGCTATTCAAACATCACCTTAATAATAAGAAACATTATGCAGAATAATGTAAACATTAATCAATAAGTAGAAAAACTACCATGATTTGTGATATAAACTGCCTAAAAAAATGTTCCGCTTCAATTACTTTAGTCATTGCTAGGTCCTGATCCGTGAAGATAGTTACATGTTCCTTTACCCCTGTAGATTTTTTAAACATTTGTATCAACCATAAGAATGTATCAGAAGTTTATCTCCGATGAATGCGCAACCAAACATTATGTTCATGTTGTGGTTGTTCAGGCCTACAAAGAGAGCACATGTGAGGTTGTACTCATTGGTTTGATATGTTGCATCAAAAATCATGATGTCCTCATATATTTTGTAGTCCTAATACATCATAGAATCTCTCCAAAATAGCGCACACAATTTCCCATCTTGAGTGTTCAGTTTCACTCTGGAAAAAAAGCCTTCATTTTGTTCTTCCAGTTCTGTGAGCAGATCTATGATGTTTTGCGCATTACCTCTTTCTATTTGCTTCATTCCGATTTTGTTCACATATTTTATGTGGTCTCTTATTGTGTTCCCTATCTTTTCTTCACTACCTACGTCATTAACCATATATTTATAACTAGTTGTGGCCTTCAAACCGACTGCTTCAATTGCTTCAATGGCTTTTACTTTTCCTCTTCGGTCCTTCTGTCGCTTTGTTGTAGGTGCTGGCATGAGAAATTTTTTAACTTGTGTTTTTTATCTAGGAAGTATTTTGTGATGACATACATAGTATCCACGAGTTTGATCCTGATTTGGGCTCTGCATCTAGTCTTTGTGATGTAGAATTCCTTCCTTTTTCTACTCCTTGTTTCCATTTTTGGTGTGATGGACAGATCTTTGGTTTTCCCTTAACAAGAACAAGTGCAATATATTTTTTAAATTACGTATTTAACCCAACATGTTGTTGTTTTTCTGATACTAAATCCTGTTGCATTAGCATGATTTCGATGTAGATTTTCTAACTCTTCCTAGGATGTTACTGTAATTCCTTCCAAATGTCCATAGATATCAACATCTTGAATTTCATTACTTTCCCCCTGATAATCAAAGGATGTCATTCAGTATTATAGAAGCATCATTATGAATCTAATAAAGATTCATTAGGATTTTTGTTCATGTCAGAATCATATTTTTCGAGAATGAGAAGGATTGTCATTAGTGGAAAATAGATAAAGATCGGCAGAATTATGTAGAACATCAAATGTACTAAAATTCTAATGAATGGAGCTAGTTATCAGAGTAATTTTTTTATCGGTGCTTACTCATCATAAAGAAGGACAGAAGACATCATTGATTTTATCATCATTTTCAGGCATTGTGTGAAACAGTCACAATCACAAATTACACAACAATCAATTTCATGAACATCATTTCAATACCATCAACTATCACTTCATTCTTCATCAATTAAACAGAATATATGTCGTAGTATAAATATCAATTCAACAAAATTAACAACACTCCATTGTTCATTAATTCAATAGAATCTAGGTCACGACTACAATAATCACACTAACATTGATTTAGGCTTTTTATTTGCACAATTCCTTTTCCTTCTTCCTCAAATTCTGCATTTTCAAGCTCGAATCTCCATAATCTTCAAAAATGGATATTTGAGCTTCATAATGTCAATCGAAATTCATTGTTCTATACAATTAGTAGAAGAGCATGATATTAATAGTAAGAATCAATGGTTTTAACTTGAAATTCATGATGAAATTCTTTTCGGGTCGAGTTTTGAGCTATGTTCCGGATTTGAGAATAAATTGATGATTTGCTTGGTTAATTCTTCGTTGAAGGCTCTTAGAAGGGCTTTTATTGACATAATTGCAGCAAATCATTGAATTTGATTCATTGATTGATTCGGAATTGCGGGTTTTGGAGGATTTTGAGTTGGAATAAAATTGAGAAAGAAGAAACTACCGAATGTTTAGGGGTTTGGGCTTCTTCTTTTTTTTGCAGAAAGATCTCTGTAGTTTTAGAGACTTATAAAAAGGGCACCAAAAAATTATATTGGTGTTTTAACCCCAAAACTATAGAAAGGAAGCTTGTTAGGCCCTTAGTCTAATATTTAGTTGGCCTAACTGGAGACTTTTCCATTTTGTTTCCGTTATTTTAAATATAAATTAAGTGTTTTTATCTGCATACAAATATAATGTATATTTTAGAGTAAAAAGGAAGTGGTATTAAATTTAAATTATAAAAGTAGCTATTATTGAGTAATAAAATGTTAAAGTCTACAAAAAAAATGAAGTTGGAGCAAAACAAATACTCTCTTTACAAATTTTATCATATTTGACTAATTTTATTTTTTGATTATTTCTTCTATATAGTTATACTTTATACTTTGAACGGTATTTCTTAAAAAACATCCACTCATTCTACTATTTTCTCTCTAAACTCAATTTCATCTATTCATTTCATTCACCATAAATCTAAACGCCAAATAAAGAGAAATGAAGAGAGTATTATATTTTTACTCTAAAAAAAATTAGATAAACAATTGGACTTAGTGCTTAAGATTAGAAAAGATACTGGTATGTGTATGGGTCACTTTTAGAAATGTTCATCTTTGAGAAGGATGATAATATGTTGCTCAGTTGGAAAAACAAGTAGCTAAGCCAAGTTGGGAGACTAACACTAATAAATTTTGTTATGTATTCCATTCCCCGCCACCTTTGGGCTGTTATGAAACAACCATAGACAGTAATTAAAAAGATTAAAAAAAAGGAAAGTATCTAATTTATTCTGGGTTCACTCATAAACATGGAATAGAAAGGTGTGGAAATACTTGAAAAAATCTCTGTTTTCCAACCAATCAAAATAGCCTGGGACTCAGAAAGTTTCAAGACATAATTGACACTTTTTCTCTCAAACCATGGTGGAAATTCCAGCAAGGAATAACACCTTGGTCTCATTTTGTATGGTCAGTTCCTTTAAATTAGAGGAAATTGGAAAAATAGAGGGGAATAACTGATATTAACACTATAACTGAAAATAACACTAAGGTCATACATGGTAATGGAATTGCTAACTTCTACACCTCCAATTGGACTGGTTCTAGCCCTCTAACATGGTTTTGCCACACCTAACTAATTGGTTACCACTGCAGTTTTCAATTGAAAATTTTATACATGAAAAATCTCAGTTAATCTGTCATCTTCAAGGTTTGCAAACTGATTTACTTGACTTTTTGTCGGAAGCTCAACTCAGTGAATCAAGATAGGACATATTTATCTGGAAGCCATCTCAAAATGGACAATTCTCCTTCAAATCATCTTTCAAAAATCGTTGCAGAAAGAAGGAACACATTCAGAACCCTCAAAAAGGTCTGGCACAGGCACCTCCCTAAAATAGTAACCCTTTTACGTGGAAGTTATATAATGAGATTCTTCCCTTTGATGACACCAATGCATTCTTAGTTATCAGCCTTGCATCAAAATTCTTTTTATGCAGAAATTCTGATTCCATTTCCCATTTCTTTAATAATTGCAACCTTTCCTCTCATACATATTTGGCAAACAACATAATTATTTTCAGTCTATCTTTGAGGGACTCACCTTGTATTGGACTAAAATTGGCTCTGTTTCCTTGCATAAGAAGCTATTAACACTTGCTCCTTCTTTCATTTGCTGGAATCTATGGAAACACATAAATCAGATCTTATTTGATAGTCACATGCCTTGGCTTATTAGAACTATACAGAGCATTAAAATGACATTTTCTAAGTTTTCTATATCAATCCTGCATGAAGTAAGAAAGTAGATGATCAAATCTGGGTTCAAATGGGAGTTGCCCCCCTACTTGAAAGCCCCAAAAAAACCTAGAATCATAAACATGGGATGGAAAATGATGGAGATCAGGGTACGACTACCACCATAAATGAAGACATTCCACGTCTTGATCAAACATTCAAGGGTTATGT
>JAULKM010100660.1:0-10424 GCA_032355605.1 Rubia tinctorum
TTCATTCTTGACCTTGTCATAGGACCAATCATGTTGCTTAGAGGATCACGAACAAAACCCTTGAATGTTTGATCAAGCCGTGAAATGTCTTCATTTATGGTGGTAGTCGTACCCTGATCTCCATCATCCTCTCCCATCATCTACCTTGTTATGACTGATGCCCGTCACTATACTTGCGGACGTTGGCCCAAACAAAATCGCAACGATTGTATCTCTTTATCTGCCTTCTATCTTTCACCAACGCCAGCCACAAAACTTTCAGACGTCGATCCAAAACTAAGTTAAAGAATACCTTTTACCATGATTCCGAACCAACATTGGTAAGGGTTATTGTTTTTCTTTATTTTTGACTCTTTGGGTCATTTGACATGAGTTAACTGAGTAACAGGAGAGCAACGAAGGAATTTGTTACTAATCTTTGACTAACTAAATTAGATCTAATGAACATGTGAGAAGCTGAATAAATATGTGAGTTAAAATAAGTGTGTTGACCAAACCACCTTTCTTATACTACATCTTGAATATTTCATTAACATTCATCTAATCGTTTGTAGCAAAACATATATTTTCGATAATATTTCCGTTTATTTTTGGTTTATCGATATAAATTTTACGTCAATTTATTTGTCAACTAAAAAATCTCCATGAGTCTGTAGTAGTGTAGAAATAGAGATGAAAGTAGGCATAGTAATGAAAATAAAGGATTTTTGCACTTAAGTGTAAGACATCAGCCGTGCGTAGGCCCCTTCTTCCCTTCCCTAATGAAAGAGTCCACTAAGGGGTGTGGGCATGTCCCATTTTTTAGTGAGTGATTTACTACCAAAGCAAAGAAAAGGTTGGATAAAGAAAATGGACCAGGTACTGTGACCCATCTACCCCATCCATCTAACTAGCTTGCGTGGTTAACCTGTTCCACTAACAAGACTCATAGACTTATTCAGTCGATACAGAGGAGCACTTGAAGTGGGGTGTGTGTTGTCCCTATTGGGCTGGGGCCTTCCCAATAGGCCCCACCGCCGCGACATCTCTTGCTACCCATGTGCGAGGCGTTGTCTTATATAGGGGCATGAAATTTTTTTGGCCAAGTCCCGATCATTGATCATAACGATATCCAGGAAATGTTGCACGAACCCACAAATATAGAAACTTAAAGAGAGTTACCTTGATACTAAACCACATCAAGACCGAGATCCTCATAGAAATTGGAAGTTCTAGGATGGACGGTCAACCTCCTGGAGAGAGAGAGAGATGTGCATGGACCAAGTGAGTAGGGATGCATTTTCATGGACTACTGGTTGAGCATGATAGGTGATGATATCACACCCTTCTCAAAGAAACAATAGGTGACACTCTCGCATCATACCGCTCCGTCCCGGAATAAGGACCTTCCTTTTCCTTCGACCAACGGGTCGCAACCCCACCTTTACCCCTTTCAATCCCTTGGTAAGGGGGATCCTTTTTTTATATTTTTACTCTTCGTGTCAGTTGACCTTGACTAACTAAATTAGATCTCATGAATGGATGAGATATTGAGTAATTATGACCGTTAAAATAAGTGTGTTAACCGAACCAACTTTCATATACTACATCTTGAATCTTACCCTTAATTTATAGTGAAACATATTTTTTCCATACTACTTCCATTTATTTTTGGATTTTCAACATAACTTTTACTTCAATTTATTTGCCAACAAAAAAAAATCTTCATGAGTCTGTAGTAGTCTAGATATAGAGATTAAAATAGACACAGCAATGTAAAGAACATATTTTCTTTTAATTTGAATCATTCACTATAAATATATAGTCATTCCAAGTCAGTTTTAGGCATATAAACGGATCGACACTTTCAACGGCAAAAAGTGTGAGATTGTAATGTAATTATGGTTACAATTTCTCTTACAATTTATAATTATAAAAATACTAATTTATAATTATGAAAATAATAATTTACGCTGACCATCGATATATGATTGTTGATAAATTTCTTCAAGGACATTACGCGTTGCTTTAATAGGTGGAGATTAATTCAAGCATTCTTTTAACTAGAGTTCAATGCCCTAGTGAAAGATGACATTTGAAACAATTTTGCAGGTTGTAAAGAACAGTCTATTTCATCTGATAGTATATCCTCAGATGAATGTAGATATTTTGTTTTTTAATTTGACGTCTTTGTTTTTCATACCTTTTTATTGAAAGTTAAAAGCAAGCATCCGTGTAGACTTTTTTAATAAATGCCAATTTGTAATTTTCAACTATTATGAATATTGTTACAAGTATCTTTTAAAACGTGGAAATTACCTATTGATGAGATAGGGGTAACCTTAAACGAATTTCTGAAATCTGAGTTTATTTACAACAGCTGTATTTTTTCCCCATCTGCAGGCTGTTTAATCTTGATTAAATGCCTATAAATGATCAATACTATGGACTTTGGAATTGACAGTCATTACATTTTTCATCAGGATGCTCCCTTAAGGTTCTTTCCATCTTACCTTCTTGTTGGATTTTACTTTTTTTATCGCAATTTTAGTGCACCATTTGGTTTGATCTAGGAAAACCAAAACCCCATTTTTCTTGATTTATTCCAGTTCTGTAATTTTCTGTTCCTTAATTATAATTGTTGATAGCTTCTTCGATCTTGGCTTGTGGTTTTATTGCAGGAATTCACTGCGATCAATGGAATTAAAAGTGGACAGGACTATGTTTGTTACATTTTCAGGCAGATTCCATTATAGCGAGGCGAAAATAAGGAATTTCTTTAAAACACTTTTAGGCTCTGACTGCATTGAGGCCTATTATATGGAGCCCTCGGATCATGATCAGCGAGCACTCTACGTTCTCTTTAATTTCAACAGTTCTGTAGTTGTGGACACAATTCTTGGTGATTCCGACAAAGTGAAATTCTGTATTGGTGGTTCCGAGCATTTTTGGGTATGCAAATATGAGATGTCGCCGGACTACAATCTCTAATAAGTGATTCCATCAGCAGCTGCAAGTTCTACCATATTAATGCTAGCTTGTGAATTAGTTTTCTTTGGTTAATTTGGTTTTTCAGTTTTTTTCACCTCTGTTTGTCAGTTTCCTTTGTGTAATGAGCTCGTAATAGTCAAGTACTCCAGTTTGAGGTTAAAATAGCTGTGTTTTTATGTTCTTGTGAATATTTTGGTTGCAACATTTAGATGGACACCTTTCTGGTGAAAAAACACAATTAAACTGATTACTCTAATTAATAGAGATGAAGAATAGACGTTATAGTTTTGACCAAAACTGAAGCATAGAATAAGAATGGTCTCCTTACAATTAAATAGCATTGATCAGAAATTATATTACAATTATGTTAGCAGATGAAACAATATATAATGTGATAATTTTCCAAATTAGAGTCAACTGTGTACAGAATCATATTATTGTCTAAATGACAAATTCGACCTTCCCTATGTTTAAAAAATTGTGATGTATTCATGTGAATAAATTCTTTAAAGAAATGTCATAAGTTACAACTAGGAATTTTTTTAAAGGATGATAATTGGGTAAAATCACTGAACACTTTTTTTTCTTGTATGAGGTTGATGTAATCTATGCCTAAAATCACTTATGGGAAAGTTTCCAGTACCCACTAGTGGGGGAAGGGGCAATTAAAGGCAGTTATATCGAACCAGAGAAGACACGTCTTTAATCGTATCCAATTAAAGGTGGTTCCGAGAACTGCCTTTAAAAAATCCGATTAAAGGCGGTTTTGAACCGCCTTAGAAATGGCGGAGGAACTGCCTTTAATATGTTACAAAATCGGAACCTAAACTCCTTCCCTCAGCTCTAGACATGTGTTCCAAACTCGGAACACTTTTTAAAGCCAGTTGAGAACCGCCTTTAACTGGCCAAAATAACCGCGTTATATGCGTTCCTCACGTGGAACCGCAGTTTCCTCAGTCGGCCCTGTTGTACTGTTCCTCAATCGAAACAGTAATCGTTCCTCCCTGGAACGTAAAATTGGACCCTGTTGGTTGATGAGTTCCTTGTTCGTTGCCTCTTTCCGGGCGGTATTTAAAAATACGTGATCTAATATTTTGGGGTGGATAATTCACTTCCAAGTTCGTAATATTTTCGGTCCCCAGCATAATTGTCTTACGAGTTCGGAAATATATACGGCTCCGATGGTCATAATATGAGTTTCATACATTTTCCAGCACAAAATAGGACTCCTTAAATAGCAACAATTGTAACCCAATACACAAGATGATTTACTAAAATGGTGAAGAACTAGTTCCAAGCTCGGAACTAGATGAGTTACTGAAAACATAAAAGGGGCGAATGTGTTTTCGAATTCGGAAACTTGGGTTTCGATCTCAGCCGCCCATATCTGGCCTGCCTCTGGAAAAGAAGCGGACATTATCGTTTCACCATTTCTGTTACAAACTCGGAATCTGTTCGGCCCTTAAAACATGAAGGGCCAATCTACATGTTACAGACTTGAAAGAAGTAGTTCGGCCCTTAAGAATTCTTGAGTCGATTTAGTTCTGGAATCAGAATAACCAATTTGGCTCTTCACATAAGAAGAGTCGAACAAGTTCCGTACTCGGAATGGACACCCTATATAAAAAAACCAAAACATAGTTGCTTCTTCTCATTCCACATACATTGCAAACCTAGAGAGAATTTCCCACTCGATACGAGTTCCTTTCACTCAAATATTCAATCAACCATAAAATAAGTTGCTAAACTATGGCAAGAGGTGGTTCAAGATGCATTCTCCATTCTCAATCGACTGGGAATAATCCCGGGTATGATACTGTTAAATTTGTGTCGTTCCCTGCACAATCTAGGTATAATATTTTTCGCGAGAAGGGAAAGTTACTTGATTGCTACATTGTTGATTTCAATGAGTATCTTGAAATTGGATTAGCCAATCCATTAGATAAATTTAAGGACCAATATATGGAAAGTTTGTTGGGGTGCAATGAGTCTTCATATTTTGATTTGTGTTGTCAATTCTATAGCAATTTAAGAGAGGTGAATGGGGATTACTGAATTAAGGTAGGGGGGATTGAGATTCCACTTACTCAATGGATTTTGAACGAAGCCCTAGATTGCCCATGTAGGTACCCCGAAAGCATATATCCCGGAGACACTGATGGTCCATTGAATGATTGTTACTTTAGGGAAAATTTCCCGTACTTGTTGATTATTCGTACATTGACCCTATCCAATGCAGTGTTAGGTATTTTGGGCGTGATGCAAGGGATTTGGGTAAGCCAGAGACTTTTAACCTCAAACTTCCACCAATAGATACCCGTATAGTCTATGAGATGATTGCTCGAAGCTTAGTTACCTCATCTGAACACATGACTGAGCACACCTATAGCGCATTGACGTTGTTTTATTTAATAATATAGGTTTTTAAAATAAACCCTGGGGCGGCTATATTTGGGAACATGCTATACATTGGCACATCGACTAGGGTAATGAAGAGTCTCCCTTATGGGAATTTGATCACAAAAATATTGAGGAAGGTTGGGGGTTTAGTAATCATCAGTGAAAAGAAGGCAGAAAAGTACTTTGAAAATATCTACTTTGAAAATAAGAGGTGGGTGTTGGTCGATTATAAATGGTTCTATCTGGGGCTACGAGATGGGGAGCTGAGCAGGAGGCCTAGACTTGATGATGCTAAGTTTTTATAATACAATTTCTTCAAGTTATTGTTATATTATTACAAATATTTCTATATTTCTATATGTTCAACGTTTGTAGATTTAGAAAAATCATACTTCAAAGGCATTCGAGATTGCTAGAAGTGGGTGAGGGAAAAGTTCGCCACCATGCAGACCAAGATTTTGAAGATGGAGAAAAGAAAATGAGCATACGAACATTATCTCGCTGCTACTCACCGCCCTCGTCTTTACTAGTCCACGTCTACGGGTGATCTTGAGGATGACTTAGAGTCTCACCTACCGTAGAGCATTTGTCCATTCACTCGATTTAAATTGTTGGATTGTTAGTTTATTCTATACTTTATTATTAAATATTGACTTGTGAACAAGTTAGTGTTTTGATGGAGGCAACTTTTTTGATGAAAGCCTTCTTAATTAATCATTGTTTGGTGTTAGTAGTTCATGTTATTTTTTTCTAAAAATAAAAACAAATTACAAATAACATATCAATCGAAGCATTGGTCTCATAAACCAAAGTAGAAGTAACATCTTTAACCAAAATACAAGTAACAAAGGATTTAAGGTCTACTTATTATGTTTTCCTTTCTTAGAAACCTTTTTAGCTCTACTCCTTTTACATCTCACCTTACCATGGTCATCCACCCATATTCCCTTATTATGATCATTGCGGTCGACTAAAGAATTCAAGCTATGATCGTCCTCCTCGAGCATGATAGCATCCTCTGGTCCAACACCCGTTGCATTGTGACTGAATCCGACAATTTCCTCACCTTCAAAATCGACATTGAAAGTACGTTTTCCTTCCACATCAATCTCCCAATTGGAATTGGAAGATCCCTCACATAAAATACCTTATGCGCCTGAAAAGCCAATATGAGAGGATCTTTACGACAACCGATTTGATTCCCGTCGACTAGTGTGAACCTAAAATCCTTCGTCTCCTGCCCACTGTTGAATTTGACCCATTGGAATTTTTAAACTACGACTCACATACTAACATAATAAATCTCCCAAATATCATAAATAGTTCCAAAGTAACACTACTGAATGTACATAGGATCCTTACCACTCTGGTTATCGACATGCAAAGGTTCAGAGACGAGAGAAACGCCGCTATTCTGAGAAACACCCTTGTCATCCGCAACCATTTAACTTTCATTCGATGATCTCCCATAGCTACGTGACTAAGCAACCATGACACAAACGTCCTACTGTGAATTTGTATGACATGAGTTTCATTGAAATTAGGGTTAGCGACTCTAATGGATTCCATATGAATCTCTCTATATGGGACAACAGCTTCATAATTTTGAAGAACATAAAGATGGGCAGGAAGTAAATCTTCCATGCTAGAACTGAAATTTTTTCACTACTTTACCCCATGACCTTCCAACCGTCCCTCATCTCGATTGGTTGTAACACCAACCAAATCCACCTCATTCATGTAATTAATATAAAAATCGATCACCTCATCTGCAACATACCTCTGTACAATATTTGGATCAGGCCTGTTCAAATTCTTCACAAAATACTTAAATATTTTCATATACCTCTTGAACGAGTACATCCACCTTAGAAACACAGGACTACAAATTTTTTATCTCCTGCACAGTATGAACACACAAGTGCACCATAATGTGAAAGAATGAGGTAGGAAAATACATTTCCATATGGCACAAAACTTCAACGATCATTGTCTGCAAACGGTCCAACTTTGACGCTAATGTTTTTGATGCAAATGGACTTGAAAAACAAACAAAGTTTCATAATGAATAGTCTGACATGGGAGGGCAATACCGATCGAATCGCAATGCCATTCGATTCCTGCATTAGATTATGATAATCATAAGACTTCAACCCAACCAACCTCAACTCCTCAACTGACACACAGGTACTAATGTTGGAAGAATACGTAGTCGGGACCTTAACACTAGTAAGGGTCTCACAGTATGATTTCTTCTTCAAGTGAGATATACAACAGCAAGCAGGGGCTTGTAAAAATTTTCCCCAGAACTCACTGACCCTAAGTTCTTCTCAATACCCATATCAAGAAAATCTAATCGAGCCTTAAGCCTATCCTTTGTTTTCCTAGGGGTATTAAACAAAATCTCGAGCAAAGAATCACATTCATTCTTCTTGATGTGCATAATATCGAGACAATGTCTAACTTCTAAATGCTTCTAGTAAGGCAATCTAAAGAAAATGGAGCATTTTTTCTAACTCCCTTCCACAGGCACTTTGTTTTTTTTCCAAAAAATCATTGGGTAAATGCTTCACAGTTTCAAATATCTAAGTGCTTGTTCGCGCAACTAGTGCATCTCTAGCCTCTACTTCCCCATTGAACCATTTTCTCACCAAACACCATGGATGGTCCTCCGGAAGAAACCTATAATGACCGTGATATACAGTTTTACAATCATGCTTCAATTCATGGAAGTCAGTGTCCTTCTCACATACGAGGTAAGCAAAGTGGTCTTTCACCGAGTAACAAGACAAATTAGCGTATGCAGGAAAATCATTGCTAGTGCAAAATAACATTGCTTTCAAATTCTTCAACAGTATCGTCATATGTTGGCACACCCTCATTAAATAGGGTCAACAAATCCTCCACCCGAAGAGCAAGATACACATCTATGTCATTTCCTGGTTGCTTAGGACTAGAAATCATCACAGATATACAACACATACTTACATTTCATTGTCAACCACAAATGAAGATTATAAATAACCAATACAACAGGCTAAGAGCTATGTGTACTACTCATATTACCAAATGGATTCATTCAATCAGTACATAGACCTAACCTCAAATGTCGGGGTTCTTTGCCAAACTCGGGGTATATGGCATCAAATATTTTCCATTTCTCACCATCGGACGTATGCCTAATCATATCATTCATCGATCGATCCCTCTCCGTGTGCCAACGCAACAATTTTTAATCTTCCTTTTACACAAGTAACTTATACAATGAAGGAACGATATGGAGGTACCACATCACTTTTGCCTGTGTTTTCTTCTTTGTTTTAGTTTCCACTTCCGCACCCACCGATATCGCACCCCTCTTCAGTTTGTAATGAGACTCACAACATACCCGACATATTTTTCGGTTTTCATCTTCTTCACCCCGGTACACCACATACCAGGCATGTTTTTTGGCTTTCACTTCTTCACCCCAGTACAACATACAATCATTCAGGCAAGCATGTATTTTTTTATTCCAATCCAATGGACAAAGAACTTTTTTTGCCGCATACAACCTATCCGACATCATACTACTTTCAGGAAGCAATTTCCTAAGCAATTCTAGAGGTTAGGTCATCGACTAATCAATCCACCCAAATTTGGCTTTCAAATTCATTATCCTCGAAGTCGTAATACGTATGAAATGTTTAGAACCATTGTACAGTGACGTCTCTTTGTCATCAAGTAAAGCTCGTAAGACCTCAGGTTTACTTCTAAACTCTATTATAATATCCTCCACCGTTTCGTCAAATTCTGCATTCTCATCTAAATCATCTTCCACATTTGTGTTACTCATATCATTTGTCCCAGTCGTTTCTCCAATTTCCCCATTTCATACCCAACGAGTGTAGGAAGTTTGAAACCCCCTCATTATGAGATGCCCCAACATTTTCTTCCTCTCTAAATACACATAGTTTCTACAATCTTTACACGGGTATGGGGCTCGCACAACACCATTTTTAGGTTCATCTTCAAATGCTAACGTAAGCAATGCTTCGATCAATTGCATTGATCGGGTGATTTTCTAAGATCATTACCAATGAGTTCATTCCGATCCATTATCCTACCAATCAATTAATTACAATGCAACCCATTGGTATCATCACAACATTTATCATAACCCATTCCTAATTAATTTAACTACAAACCCTAAATGAAGATTTATATAGGTAAAACCCTACCTTCTTCAATGGAAAGTGATACTCTTTGATGTATTAACTTTACTTCATCATCAATGGATTATGAATGGGAGAAAAACCCTACAATATTTTTGTTTATGCCAATTAAAAGAAATGTCTGTGCAAAAATTTCTTTTTATACAGAGCTCGGAACCCATCTTCATGAAGTCTATATCCATACTCACAACTCTTTCGACTTCGGAAAGTTCTCGGTGACAAACCTTCCAAACTCGGAATATCTCTCGTCCTTTCATAAATGTAGTGGGAAGGCTATTACAAGCCTAGATTAATAATCGGCCCCTCTTATGATCTCGTAACCATATTAAATTCAAAGGGAGATTTGTCATAAACGCCTAAAATTAGGGCTAATTAAAGGTAGTTATGACCAAAAATGTCGTTAATTAGGGCTAATTAAAGGTTGTTATGACCTAAACTGCCTTTAATTGTTGCTAATTAAAGGCGTTTAACTAATAACCGCCTTAATATATGATAAAAGTGCATTGAAAAGGTTTTTATGGCTCTTGAGAGGGGTTCCGAGCTCAGAACCTCTTGACCAAGGGGGTTTTGGTTTTTCCGGCCAAATTTGCCTTCAACGGAAGCCTTTAATAAGGTTATCTCTAATAGTGACCGTGAAATTAAAGCTCTCTAGTAGGAGATGGTCTCATGTTAGAAAGCCTAAACTTTAGGCAGGGGCTTTTATGTAATTTGGGAGGTCATCGCCGTACCTCTCAAAGTTACTATTTTTAAGCCCAATATGCTTACTAAATACAACTCAGTAGATAGTTGGCAAGTCGGGGTCGTCCACAAAGAAGAGGGATTTTCCTAAGGGTTCATACA
>JAULKM010100661.1:0-10423 GCA_032355605.1 Rubia tinctorum
ATTTTACTTTTTCTTCTTTCAATTCAATTTCATCCACTCATTTACCATCTCCTAAATTCTAACACCCAAAATGATGTACCATTGTTAAAGAAACGGAGGGAGTACTTCCTCTTTTTGTTATATAGCAATGATTTTGTTGATTTACAATATTTTAAAAAAGTGATGCCTTTCCGATGTTGATGATAACGTGATATGATTTTGGTTACCTATTTTACTATTTATACTTTCAACCTCAACTACATTTAGTTAATTAGCATATTATTAATTTATGTGTAAAAAAGTGAAGTATAATTAACCAAATAGAAAGAGAGGGTGTGAAAATAATCTCCTTATTTTCAACAATAAATTTGATTAAAATCTTGCTAGTGGAGTCTCATCGCGCATTGTGCTGTGTTGCTGATTAAAAAATTAAGATAGTTTATCATGTACTTTTTGTGTCTCACGTTGAAATAAACAATTGAGAAAATTGCTAAAATAACCTAATCTTTTGGATGAAAATGCCAAAATAACAGTGTAAAATCATAAAGTGTCAATCTAACCCTAAACTGGTATGAATTTTTTGTCAACGGAAAATTTGTCTGGAATTCACTGAAAAGACATTATTGCCCTCCTAAATAAAAAAATGAGGTGGCAAGACAAGCACGCGAGGTCTTGAATTCAATTGAACTTCAAGAAGAGGAGATAAGCCCATGATATTGAAGGCCTTGGAACAAAAGCAAGTGTTGAACCACAATTACCATTCTTAGATGAGCTTAGCTCCCTTGCAACTAATGGCATGGGAACTGGAGTTTCATGGAGCATTCAAACATCGAACATGAGTAGAGGTAGCATTCTGGATGGGGGTATATAGTTCGAATGAGAATGCTATTATAATGTCTAGAGAACACAAATTCAGAGCCTACTCAACATTACACGTTGAACTTTTGGGTTATTGGTATGGAATCCTTGAGATCCCTACTTCATAAGATGAAGATATACTGATCTCGAGGGACTGTCAAGTTCTGGTAAGGCTGCCTAAGGATTATTCTCAGAAACCCCCATGGCAATTTATAGGTTGGGTATAATTTTATTTAGGTCTTTTCACTAGTGTAGGAATGAGCGATTAAAGGCGGTTCTATCGAACCAGAGAAGGCTCTTTGTAGGTGTCTTCCCCGGTAGTGCCTTTGATTGTCCAAGATCAAAAGTGATTGTTAGAACCGCCTTTAAAAAGTATGATAGAAGGCGGTTATTTTCCACCTTCCTTGCACTGGAGGAACCGCCTTTGAAGAGGTTCCGAGTTCGGAAGCTTATTAATTCAGTCGGTTGTGCTTGCAACTTCCGAAACCGGAAGCTAAATTAATTTCCGGTTCCTGAACTAGTGTCGGGTGGAATGAGAAGGTTATTAAATCGGGTCCAATATCCATTGGAAACCTGGTTTTTTGTTTCAAAATATGTTATTTTTTACTAAATATCTATTACGGGTTCGTAACTTTCGTCGGTTGTTATGCTTCCGAGTCCGGAAATATTTTTAGTTGTTAGGTTCTGAGCTTGAAAATTGTAAATCGGTCTTTTAATTTCTCGCAAGAGGAACCTGAATTCCGAGTTCGTAAGATTAGTCAGCTCCAATGGTAAAATATTCAATTTCATGCTAAATCCGGCCTAGAATAGCCTCAAATCACCAATAATGTTTTCAACAAATGTCTAATACATTGTTAGGGTTTACAAAAATGTATAGACATCACTATACTAGCAATTATCTATACATGTGAATAAAAATCACGTAGATTCTATTTTGCACATAACATTAATCGAACTTTAAAACCATCTAACACTAAACGACATGATAATACTTCCAACAAGAATCTATAGACAATGCTAATCAAGCAACAATCTATAGATAGGAATAAAAAATATTCATATTCTATTCCGCAAAATACGTGTAACGATTGTTCATATTTTCATAATACCACGTTCAGTCTTCCAATAGTTGCGAATCGGACATTGATTAGATGTCTTACCAAACAATTTCTTTCCACGTTGATGTCATCCTGTGAATACGGCTTGCATTCCTTTGGAAAAATCTGTGCACATTATAATTTAATAAATTAGCTTGAGTAGGTTAGTAATGTATTGTTGAATAAGAAAAAAAATAAATTTCTTGCACTTCATACTTACTTTATCAATCTCTAGGTAATCCAAGTGGACATCTTTAACGCACTCTGCTGCATATAACATCACGTAGTACCCACACTCCCATGTTTTTGCTTGTTTCTTGTCGTGCATGGAAATAAGTTAGTAAAAATTAAATTGAAATAATTCAATAGGAGACGACTGTAGTAATTCAAACCTTGATTTTGATAACTTTCAAGTCATTTTGATGATTGGGCTCCTTGAATGCATTCTCTAAATATCTACAAATGCTTGTGAATGTTCAAAGTGCAATGGATCCATCCAATACACACTCTTGTCGTCTGGAACAATGAAAATCAATCTCCAATTATTCCTACATCCAAAATTTATATAAATATGCATGAATATGTAGGTAGGCATGGTTATGCACAATAGTATGAACATATAAATCATTACTTTTCAATGTAAGGTACAACGAAGAATTTGTTTTCCTTCCGGCCTATGCATTTGCGTATGTGTTCTATGCGCTCTTGGTTCAAACATCCAATCCCTTGAGTCATAAATGGACACAAATAACCTACCCAACCCTTCTTCCTTTGGTGACAAAAGTAATACATGTACCTTACATACACAATTTAGAATGTTAGGTATTAATATGCATTGCTATCGCATTTTAAAATTTTAAATATTAAAAATTAAACTCGCACTTACAACAGAAAGAGGGACATGATTGTTTGGTTGACTTGGTCACACTTACATAAATCTTCAAAGTCACTTCATGATGCAATGATGTCTCGGCTTCTTCCAAAAATACACCCATTCCTGGAAAATGTGTATGTTGAGCTTTGTTGGTGTTCCGATATCCAATCGGGCAATACCCGGACAAAAGGCGGTGACCTTCTCTCCACTCTTGCTATCGTCATTTGTGGTTTGTTATTTTTCCCCTTCGGTACAATAGCTTTTGTGGTTATCGGAGGTCTCACTTTCAAATGACCGTTCTTCTCGGGATCGACATAAACAAGACGTTGAGGCCAAATAAGAAACATTCCATGGGCCGGACAACCTTCTTGTAATCTCGGTCAGGAGGAATAGGAAACATTGCATTGTGTACTAACGGTTTCTCCATGGATACCCCTGAAATTCCAGCCCCGATTGGTTTGGAGTGATGGTGTCTCATTGATTCATAAAAAATACCATCGGCTACATGTAGCGGTGTGCAATTTTCACCAACCTCTACGTAAAGCTCGCATTGTTGAGAACCCTTCATGGACAAAACATTATTTTGTTACGAACGACCTCAATATATGTCATTTATTGTTGATAATTGTCTGTACCTTTTTGGGTATGATAAGATTGCCTTGTCGGGGATTGCCACAATTTTGGGTCCTGGTTGTAATGCATTTTTGTTCACTTCAATGTCGCCCAGAGAGTGGTGAGAACCTCTCGATGGCGGCTCCCAGTCGGTGTTAAGATCTTCAGGATTTTCAGGTACAACAAGGCCAGTGTGGTTCACTAACTTTCTAATCAAAATCTCCTATTGATGTAATCATTTTTTTTCGAGAGAATGTCTTCCTTTTGAAACATGTAAATTCTTGATGGCTTAGCCTTCTCATAAGAACAGAGAATTTTGAAATCCTATTTTTGTGTCACAAATGCACCAACCCCTCTACTACATCCCGGGTGATCGGATTTTCCCATTACCTCGCACAAGATGTCATGCTTACCAGTGGGAATGAATTGACCTTCCATTTGATCCTTCTTTAATTTAGCCTACCAAACCAGAAGCGATGAAGAGCATTAGTTCCCCTTGAATAGCAACACATATTCAATAAGTGCAAGAAAATAATAATTTAAAAAAAAACACGTACCACTCTTTCCACAAGTTCAATGTCGCCATCTTTCACAAAATCATCCTTCTTGTTTTTTCGCGCCTTAAAAAATGGTTCACACCGATCTATTTGTTCAACATCGATTGGAACAACCGATGCCCTAGCCTCTTCCTCGGACATTCCCTTTGAATTTCTAGTTGAACATCTTATTCTAATTGTCTCTCACCATCTCGAGTGATGCCAATCCACAACCTCCACGACTCTTTCGATGTGGAGTTATGTTCAACTTATCATTGCGTGTATTCTCTTTCCTCGTACCCTACGAGAAAAGAAAAAAGTAATGGAACATGAACACTGACAATTTTGGAATGTAAAAAATTTATATTTGTAGTTTACTAACTTTCTTATTATTCTCTAAGGCTCTTTTTTTGTGGATCTCCCAACTCTCCGGTTAAATTTGTGTGTAAGTTATCCATGGGCAATCCCCTTTTGTGTTCGAGAAAATGTAATCTCTAGAAAGTGTGTACTTGTGTTCTCGCCAACTTTTGGATAACATCTTCATGGCTATCTTTCTTAACTCGTCCATGTTGGGGGCATCGATCTCAAATGGTCTCTATTTATTTTCACACTGAAGGAAAAGTTAAATACACTTGGCTTCCCTATGACCCATAAATTAGAGTAATTGTATTAGAATTTTTTTATACAAATATGAAGGGTTACCTTGCATTTCATCCATAGGGTGACTTTGTATTCCTTTGGCACAACGTGCAACTTACCTACCCAACTTGACCACTTCGCACGGTCTTTCGACAAACACCGTCCCATTACATTGAAAACCAATGTGGTCAATTCCTTCCTAGTCATTCTCCTTTCCAATGTCCTACAATGTATTTTTTATATTCCCGGCCCTCCGTGCCCTTCTTCTTCCTCATCCTCATCCAACGTTGTTTCTGTATTTCCAGCATTATAATTTAATGCATCATCTAGACCCCTCTTCCTCGATATTGGACAACCACCCCCTCATTCAATTCAAGATATGTGCAGTTTTAATCCTCCTATTTCAAAAACTTGAGCACGAGTAAGAAAATAACAATAATATCCACTAATGTACATAAACATACACACCAAATTCGTATTGAGGCAAAAATAATGATCGTGCACAAAAGGAAAGTATTAATTTATAGAACATAATCATACACACATAACATAGTGTAATCAATTATGCACAAATAATATATAGTAATCATTTACCTAAGAGCAAAGAAGAAGAAACTAGTAAAATAGTTTGGCACGTGAATTTAACCAAAATTCTCACCTAAGAGCGAACCTTAGCACAAGATGAAAATTGATGAACATTTTAAACCAAAATTCACATTGATGAACAAACCTAGTACATGAATTTAAATTTAAAAAATTCTCACCTAAGAGCAAACCATAGCACGAGATGAATAAGTTCATAATGTTTGTCTTTGATTGTGTGAAGAATCCGTGGAGAAGAAGGTGATTAGTAGAGTGTGGGTTTTGGAAGAGAAAAAAGGTAGGAAACTCCCACTTGAAACTTGGACATTTATTACTCAATTTGAAAAGTATATAATGCTGAAGTATAAACCATCGCGTAGCTAAGTTCCACAATTGGAACTTTGTCGACCCTTCTATCTTTAAGATCTTACTATGTTACAGATCCAGAAGTTCTTCTGTTTCAACGGATAAATGGTCAGAATGCCTTCCAGGCTAGGAAGTTGTGGGGAGGAGGGGTTCAAAAAAGAAAACCCCAAACCAATTCGAGTTCCACTTTAACATAAATTCAAAAAAAAAGAACCCTAGCAGATTGACATTGTATCACCAACCTTTAATCTTTCAACTCAAACATTTTCTGATATACGATCATGTTGAGAGGGAGAGGATGAGGAGAAGGGGTGGGCAATGCATCATCCCATAGCCACACTCCGTTTACTGAGGTTGGAGGTTCAGATAAATTCTTCAACACCGAAGCAGAGAGGAGGTATGTCGATTTTCAATGAATGAGGAAATGTACAAATACAAAACTTGTACGTAGTGCCGATATGCATGATTTGTCACTAGGTTACATATTGCGTTACTTTAGAAATAAAAAATAGAGAAATTGTTGACTTGTGAGGAGAGTGTGCACACGGATGAGGTAGTCCAATTCTATGCTAACTTAGGTCAATGCTTTAAGAACGATGATTTTACCCTTGTTAATGAAAAATTAGTGACCGCCACCAAATATACCGTAAATTCTGTCTTAGCTAATTCTTATACCATTGCTTCGAAGTTAAGGTCTGATAATCCCGAGGGTCCCCTAGAGATATATCATAAGCAGCAATGGCCTGGTGTTATCGAAGTCACCCCAATGTGCCTTGTAGAGATGGCTAGAAAATATTTTAGTAGGAGAGGTAGTTCAATCGGTCAGGTAAATTCGTACGATGTAGGTAACCTGACCGTTGAACAGAGACTTGTTTACGAGTGGATTTTCCTAAATGTCTAACCGTCTGGTGGCCACGCCTACAAGCTAACTATTGGAAATCTGATGTTGTTTTATTATGTGATGGAGGGAATCCTCATTAATCTGGAATATACAATTTTGTGCTATATGCTTAAAGCGGTGTGAACTAAGAAGAATGATCTACCTTAGGGTGGACTTATCACTGTTATGCTAAAGCAGTTTGGGGTCCAACCAATGGATAAACTTTGCGCTTGGAGTATTATGACAGTAGCTAGTTTGCACACAAGCAATTTGATATGAGCGACGATAGGAAATGGCGACACAAGGAGCTCACATGCACCATCGCCAAAGCGGCTAAAAAGGCAAGAGATGCAGAGTTAAACATGGTTGAGCCATCTACCTCTCGTGAATCTACCTAGTATTCCTTGTATGTAGTGTATGATTTTATTTTATTTTTGTAAATAATTGGAACATTTTTGTCTATCATATTTGTCTGAGTGGGCAATCTAGTTGGAAGAGTACCGTTAGTAGGTACCTTACCTGCATCCAAGGTGACGTTACTAAAGTGAACGAGGAATTGGGCCGAGTAGAAGCCCAACAAGCACAGCTGATTGAGGCCTCAGAGTTGCAATTGCCACTGGATAACGAGCCAAACCTGAAATTTGCACCAGAATTCTCAAAGAGTGAGCCTAAAGAATAAGATAATGCAGAAAAAGACGCTTCTCCTGAAGAGGCTATAGGGGTGGAGACCATTTCTCGGGAGCCCGATAATGTGGAGCATGCAAATGCCGGTGAAGATACCAATGAGACCGCCGTCGGGAGAAGAGCGACCAAGAATTTATCTAGATGTTTTCTGATTCATGAATATTGACTTTAGGGTTTTGTATAAACTTGAATTGTGTTATACTGTTTTGAGACAAATTCGTACATTGGAACGATATTAGTACTTATTTTACTATGTAATTGATTTGAGGAATTAAAAACTCATTTGGATGAGTTTTTGAAGATTTACATTTAAATATGTCTATGTGAAATTGTCAATATGTATGTGCATGTGTCAAGCTGTCTTTGTTTGTAAACAAGTTTTGCACGTAAGGCTTCACTTTTGGCAAGAGTTCATGAACTACTTTCGAGTCCGAAAGTAGGTCTGGTCTTCATTAATTTGAGGATGGAAATGGGTTTCGGAGTAAATATGGCATTGTTGCCAACTTGAAGTACCAATGCTTCCAAGTTTAGGTACAAAATTTGCCTGAACCATGTGAGAATTACTTTGTTTGTGGTCTTTTTTTTGTCACTTTTGAGTTCTCTTTAAGGTTTCATGTTGTAATTTATTTCCTCACTCGGAATTTGAATTTTGGCTCTTCACATTTTGAGCACGACGAACTTCTAAACTTTGAATAATATATCAGGCTTTTAATAATCGTTCGGCCAAATCATTTTTCGGACTCGGAAGCAAGGTTCCGAGTTCATACCCCATTTCCGTGCTAAACCGGATGGATTGGATCTTGAACTTCAATTTCATTTCTGGACTAAGAATTTAAAATTTGGCTTCTCACACTATGAGCACAAACATATTCCGAACTCGGAATAATATTATCAGCCCTTCACCATCATAGGGCATACCTATCTTCCAGACTTGGAAGAGAGGTTTCGAGTTCAGATCTATTTTCTGGGCTGAACCTAGTAGATTGGCTCTTCAAGTTCAAATAAATTTCTGGACTCGGAAATGGATATTTGGCTCTTAATATTATGACCACGAAGATCTTCCAGACTCGGAACAAGATATTCGACTCTTCTTTATTGAAGGTACAATTTTAGTTCTGGACTCGGAAGAATCGTGGGTTTATATTAAACAATTAAAATGTGGGCGATTAAAATCCCCAAATCAAAAACCCTAATAGAAAAACATCACTTTCGGAGCCGTAAACTACAATCCATAATCCATTTGAATCATTTTTTCACGACAAACACTATCAAACCATGGCGTTATCACACCAACGAGGTTCAGGAGGCAAAGGAAAGTCAAAAGGGGGGTAGCTGAAGGCACTCGAAAACCACTACTAATGAGCAAAGTGCTAGATTTGTCTCTACTCAAGCACAAGAGAGGTACGATGTTTTACGCCAAAGTGGGAAATTGCTATATTTATATGTTATCAATTAAAATGTCTATCATAACATAGGTTTAGCAAATCCCGTGTCTTAGTTTAATGGCCAACATGTCCTTAAGTTGCTAACATTAAACGAAACCTCTCAATTTTGACGAAATTTGTCAATTTTATTGCAATTTAAGTGAAGTAGAGAGGGCTGCTTACCAAACAAGGGTGAATGGGTACACTATAGATCTCAATCCATGGATTATTAACCTATTTTTAGAGTGTGCGTACAAATGTCCCAAGGCTGCGTTCCTCCAAAAAATTGATGGCCCGTTAGATAACATATATAATTGGGAGGTCTCTCCTCTTAACTCTGATTACCTGTATGTTGATCCCATCGCCTGTAATCATAGGTACTACTAGTGAACCCCGCCAACTTAGGTAAACCAGAGAATTTTAGTTTAAAAACCTTAACCATTGATCAACATATCGTGTACAAAATGATAGCTAGGAGTATCCTACCCACCTAGGCCACATTATAGAACCCAAATGGCGACATGGATGATGTTTTATTACATCATTGAGGGGAGGAAAATAAATCCTGGGACAGCAATATTCAAACACATGGTATGGGGGGTGTCGTCTAAGTGGGTGATCAAAAGTCTTCCTTGCGAGAACTCGATCACTTTGATTCTGAAAGGTGTTTGCGTTGCATGGGGAGGAGAGATCGTGCAAGTGGTTCGACAAACAATACTTCATGAATAAAAAGTGGGTCTTGTTCGAAAATAAACGGGTGCTCAATTTACATACCATTTTTAAAACATTCAAAATATAATTTTGTAATAGATCAGGATTTAATTGAAAAGAAATTGATATTTTATCAATTAAGGGGATAGGACGAATTCATATGTTTTATATTCTAATTATTTGATTTATGAAGTGCTTTAGATCATATTGAAGTGTTCGGGTTTGGAAGAGTTCGAGTTTTGAAGAAGCATTGAAGAAGTTAGAAGATTTTGAAGAAGAAGGCCAAATACTAAAATTTGGTAGAAGCAGGGCAACAAGGTCATTGCGGGCCGCAACGATGTATTGCGACTTGCAGCGATATTAAACAGGCGGTCAACATTGGTCAAGGTCATTGCGGGCCGCAGCAATGTCTTGTGGCCTGCAGCAGTGGAATTGGGCTGCTCTTTACTACTCATTTTCAGCCTCTCTCTTCATTACTTCCTACCTTATCCAAAATTTTACGCTCCAAAACCCTGAAACACATTTATTTCTTCATCTTTTACCTTATGTTTACCATATATATTTTTCTTTTGTTACGAGTTTAGCTAATCTAGGCTAAATATACTCTTGGAGCAATTGGTAAGCATTTCTAGTATGAATTTGTGAGATTTTATTCATCCTATTTTGTGCTTTGATTATCAAGTATATTTTGTGCTTTCTTGTGTAATCGATGCATGATTTATACTAGGATTATCAACTAGTGGATGATTGTGAGTTAATTATTTGCTAGGTTTTTGGGACTTTAAGTTTTTGTTGATTTGATTATCGTTAGTTGATGTTAGGTTATAATTGGGAGGGCCAACTAATTATGATTATTTATTGATGAAATTGCTTATATTTAATATGAATTTGAATGGGTTTGACTAATTATCAATGTGGTTCACTAACAACGATTAGCATAAAGGTCGATCCTCGTAGTCGTTATTAGTAGATATATTTGTGCTATCCCAATATTTCTTGTGCGTAGGACATTGTGTTAGTTGTATTGGGTCTCCATGAATATTTCTATTATCAGGGAAGTCTATGACGAAGATCGTTGATGTATATGATTAATGTTGTTTATTGGGGATATTAAATTGAGCTTTTACGAGGATAATGTGCACTTTAGGTGTGTTTTATGTGCAGATTTAATGATGGGAGAA
>JAULKM010100662.1:0-10423 GCA_032355605.1 Rubia tinctorum
TGAACGCTGCATACTCCGGACCAAGTCCATACAAAATATAGGACACAAAATCATCATCGGAAACGACGGTAAGACACTCCGCCAAAGCGTCGGAGATGGATCGCTTCCGTTCGACGTATTCCATAATGGACATCCCACCTTTGGAGAGAGTCTGAAGCTGTTGTTTAAGGTGCATGTGACGAGCCTTCGACTGGGACTGAAAAGTCTGCTCCAACAGGGACCAAACCTCCGCCGTGGTGGTAGCCCGGGCAACATGGCCGAGCATCGGCGTTGATAAGGTGGAGCGGAGCCAAAGCAAGACCAAACGGTCCTTGCGCTTCCAGGAGGCGAACTCAGGGTTTGGAGCACTGGTGGTCTCGCCAGAAGCAGGAGGCAGCAAAGGAGCAGGGGCACCGCCGGCGATGAGGAAGGTCTCGAGTTCATACGCTTCCAAGGCCGAGCGAACCGTGCTCCTCCATAACGAATAGTTGGTCCGGTCGAGACGAACCGCTAAGGCCGGAAATTGCAGAGTGGCTGCGGCGCCGCCGGATGCAGTGAACAAGATTTGGGTTGCGGAAGAAGTGAGGGCCTGAGAGTTATCCGAGGAAGCCATGATTGTCCTGGATTCTGGTTTCGCTCTGATACCATATAAAGGATTAGATTTGATATGGTGTAAAGTGTTGTTCTTTCATTACTGTACGCAAGGCTTTTATAGCCAGAATTACAACAAGAGTTCCCTATTCTAACTCAACTAATGTCCTGCAATTTAGGCTAGAATATTTACACTGAAATAGTCTGCAACTAACTAAGTTGATCACGTCAATACATTAATACCCTCCCGCAAGCTCATGATCGAGTGCGAACATGAAGCTTGGAGCGCAAGGCTTGAAACCGAGAGGTGCCAACAGCTTTGGTGAATATGTCAGCAATTTGATCGGCAGACTTGACATGTCTAACAATCAGCTCCCCTGCCTGAACCTGTTCTCTGACAAAATGATAGTCAATCTTGATGTGCTTGGACCTCTGGTGAAAGACAGGATTTGCAGTGAGGAAGGTAGCACTGAGATTGTCACACAGCAGAATAGGAGGACCATGAGAAGGAGCAGCCATTTCTTGAAGAAGTTGCTGAAGCCAAATGAGCTCAGTTGAGGCAAAGGCAATGGCACGGTATTCTGCTTCAGTGCTAGAGCGAGCAACAACATTTTGCTTGCGAGAAGACCAGCTGACTAAATTGCCCCCGAGATAGATGGAGAAACCATGTTGCGAACGGCAATCCTCGGGGTCAGAAGCCCATCCTGCGTCAGTGAAGCAAACAAGCCTAGAGTCACGAGCCGGCCGGAAAAAGAGACCTGTATTAAGAGAACCCTTGAGGTAGCGAAGGATTCGCTTGACTGCTGCCCAATGGTGCGCAGAAGGTTGGTGCATGAACTGACAGACTCGATTAACTGAGTAGGAGATCTCCGGGTGAGTGATAGTAGCATACTGAAGAGCTCCTACAATGCTGCGATATAGATGGACATCCAGGAAGGGATCACCGCCAGAGACGAGCCGAGAGCCGGGAACTGCTGGAGAGGCAATGGGCTTGGCTCCCATCATTTTGCTGCGGTTAAGAAGATCCAGAATGTACTTTCGCTGAGAAAGTAGAAGACCAGATGAGTTGCGGTGCACCTCAATGCCCAAGAAAAAGTTGAGATCACCTAAGTCCTTGAGAGAGAAGACCGAGTTGAGGTATCGAACAAAATCATCAATAAAGGCAGAGTTGGACCCAGTGATGATTAGATCATCTACATACACAAGAACATACACCACATCAGAACCATGGCGCTTGATGAAGAGCGAAGTGTCAGAGATACACTGCTTGAAGCCATGACGGAGGAGAGCCTGATGTAGCTTTTGAAACCAGGCACGAGGAGCTTGCTTAAGTCCATAGAGTGCCTTCCTGAGCCTGCAGACATGTGTAGGATGAGAAGAGGAGATGAAGCCTGGAGCCTGCTCCATGAAAACCGTTTCAGCCAAGTCGCCATTGAGAAAGGCATTGTTGATGTCAACCTGCCGAAGAGGCCAATTGCGAGTGACTGCAAGGCTGAGAACCACTCGAATGGTGGTAGGTTTGATAACAGGGCTGAAAGTGTCGAAGTAATCAACCCCTTCTTCTTGATTGTAGCCTTTGGCCACTAAGCGAGCTTTGTACCTGTCAATGGACCCACCTGGCTTTTTCTTGATCCTGAAAACCCACTTACACCCAACAATATTAGAAGTGAGGGGCCGAGGAACTAAGTCCCAAGTCCCATTAGCAAGTAAAGCATCAAATTCTAATTGCATAGCATGTTGCCAATTGGGATTCTTTTTGGCCTGAAGAAAGGTTTTGGGCTCAAAATCAGAGGAGTCACAGGAGATGGGATGTTTGGTAGCAGTATGGGCATTTGGTTTAAGGGAATGAGTGGAGGCTCGAGTGACCATACCATGAACCGAAGTATCAGATGGACGAAAATAGGATGGAGCTTGTGGATAAGGAGTGACTACCGAAGAGATCGGCGACTGAGAGGGTGAAGACACTGGAGGAGAAGGAGATATAGGAGGAGGTGGAGACACCGAAGGAGATGGTGGCGTGAGGCCAGGAGAGAGCGAGGAGGTTTCCAGCAGGGGACTTGTCGAGACCGTAGGTCTAGTGGCTTCTTGGAGCGGTAGTAGAGAGAGCTCGACATTTGCTGAAACTGGCTGATCAGACTGAGAGCGATGCTCAGGATAAGGGAAAGACGATTCATCAAACACAACATGACGAGCAACGTAAGTCCTGGAAGAGGGAACATGATAGCACAGATAGCCTTTGTGTTTGGCACTGTACCCAAGAAAAATGCAAGCAACGGAGCGAAATTCCAATTTGTTGTTGTTATACGGTCGAAGATATGGAAAGCAAAGACAACCAAAAGATTTCAAAAAATGATAATCAGGGTGACGGTTGTATAGGCAAGCATAAGGGGACTTGTGATTAAGAGTTGGAGTAATGGTTCTATTGTTCAGGTAGATGGCAGTATGAAAGGCTTGTTCCCAAAAAGTAATAGGAAGTTTGGAGTGGGCTAGGAGAGCCAAACCTTTTTCGACGACAATTCTGTTTCGCCGCTCAACCGCACCATTTTGCTCTGGTGTGTGCGGACAAGAAACCCGATGAAGGATCCCATTGGTGTCGAGAAATGTGGAGACATTTCGAAACTCACCTCCCCAATCAGACTGAAAGGCTTTGATTTTAGTAGAAAACTGGGTTTCAACCATTGTTTTAAACGATTGAAGAACTGATAAGACCTGAGATTTGACAGCAAGAAAGTATATCCAAACAAATTTTGTGCAATCATCAACAAAGAACACAAAATAACGATTCCCATGTAAAGAAGGAACAGAGGCAGGACCCCAAACATCTGAATAAATAAGATCAAAAGGTTTTTCAGACACAGTGTGACAAGAAGAAAGATGATGTCTATGACTCTTGCCTAACTGACATGCACTACACAATGGTAATGATTTATTTGCAGAAACAGGTAAATCAAAAGCAGCTAGCTGACGGCGTAGCACAGACTCATGAGGATGTGCAAAACGGTAATCTAGCAGGCTATAGAGGCTCGTTCACCAACAAACACACAAAGATCTAGGAAACGAACTCGAAGATGGTACAAACCATTCTCAACGACTCCCTTGAGAACCATTTTGCCCTGTAACGTCTTAACATAACAATGATTAGTATGGAGTTCTACAAACACATTGTTATCATGACATAATTGACGGACGCTAATGAGATTCTTAGACACTTTAGGAACAATAAGAATATCATTTAGGGCAAGTGGTTTGGTTATATGATCAACAATTAAATTTAGATTGCTTGTATGAGTAATGGGAAGAGACTTACCATTTACGATGACGAGATTGTCTGAGCCATCATATTCAGTAGACAAATTGAGGCCGGAGAGATCAGTCGTGACATGATTTGTGGCGCCGGAGTCGACTATCCACGGGTTGGTGATGGTGGATGGGCTCTCCTGGTATGCTGCAAAGGCTTGATTCCCTGTGGCAGATTGGCGAAGACGATCAGCAGCCCGACGGTTCGTAGGAGGAAAAGCTGCCAGATTGAGGCACTCATGGCAGTTCAATTCATCGTGACCCACCTTGCCGCAGATTTGACAAACTGTCTAAGGACGCTCATGGGATGCAGCGACTGCCGGAGAAGACTTCCTGCCAGAGGGGTGGCGATGAGTGATGTGGACAGAAGGGACGCCAGAGTTGACGAAGGAGTCGGAGATTCGCTGCTCTTCTTGGAGAAGTAGTTCGAGCAATTCATTGGAGGTCACCGGTTCAAGACGCATGCTGATGGCGGTCTTGAACGTTGCATATTCTGGACCGAGGCCATACAAAATATAGGAAAAAATATTAACAATCGGAAACGACGGTGAGACACTTCGCCAAAGCGTCGGAGATGGATCGCTTTCGTTCGACGTATTCCAGAATGGGCAGTCTACCTTTGGAGAGAGTCTGAAGCTACTTTTTAAGGTGCATCTAACGAACTCTCGACTGGGACTGGAAAGTCTGCTCCAACAATGACCAAACCTCCGCCTTGGTGATCGCCCGAGCAACATGGCCGAGCATCGGCGTTGATAAGGTGGAACGGAGCCAAAGCAAGACCAAACGGTCCTTGTGCTTCCAGGAGGTAAACTCCGGGTTCGGAGCACCAACGGTCTCGCCAGTAGCGGGAGGCAGCAAAGGTCCGGGGCGCCACCGGCGATGAGGAAGGTCTCGAGTTTATACGCTTCCAAGGCCGAGCGAACCGTGCCCCTCCATAACAAATAGTTGGTCCGGTCGAGATGAACCGCTAAAGCCCAAAATTGCAGAGTGGTCGCATCGCCGTCAGATGCAGTGAACAGTATTTGGGTTGCGGAAGGAGTGAGGGCCTGAGAGTTATTCGAGGAAGCCATGATGGTCCTGGATTCTGAGGCAGCTCTGATACCATATACAAGATTGAATTTGATATGGTGTGAAGGTTGATTTTCTCATTACTGTACGCAAGGCTTTATAGCCAGAATTACAACAAGAATTCCCTATTCTAACTCAACTAATATCCTACAATCAAGGTTAGAATAGTTACACGGAATTAGTCTTCAACTAACTAATTTGAACAAGTCAATACATTAATACACCTATGCCCTAAAAAGAGATATTCATCGCTTGCAATTTGTTTGAATTATTGTGGTGCAAAATGGTCTAGCCGATCCAACCCAAATTGAACTGACAAGTCAAAACATTTCTTAAACTGGTCGAATCATGTTAAAAATTGGTCTAACACGAACATGCCGAAATGACGGTTAAGGACGAGTGAGACAAAATTTAATATTTGATATTTCATGTCGAACCAGGCTTAATTAACATTTTTACTCAGCCTGGTCCAACCCAAAGTCATAAATATGGTTTAAAATTGATTAAGGCTCTATTTGGCCGATGTTATAAGCTGTTTTGCTTATAAGCAAAATAACTTTTTAGTGTTTAGTAAAATGGTAAAAATAATTTATTTTGAAAGCATAAATTATTTTTGGGGGGAAAATAGAAACTGGTCTCCCATACTTTCAAAATAAATCAACTTTGCTTATAAACACCACTCTATTTAACATAGTCTAAGATATTTTAAATAATAAATGGTTCAACTTTTGGTCAAAATTCAACCCAGCCCAAAATCAGCTCGATATATATTTTTTAAAATTTCCCGTAATATGACCCAAAATGGTCGAAGTAATTTAAACCGGTTAGTTTGTATCGTTTATTCTGTTCTCGTTCAAACAATTTGCATGCGTTGAGCATGAGGGGCATGTCATTTTGTTTCCTTCAAAGATACTATAACTATGCTCTCTTTATTAATTTTTCTTTTTAATATCGAATGTTCTTGTTGTTAATTGTGATCGCTAACTCAAACTGATAAAGATGAACAAGTAGAGTATACTAGAGCGGTTGAAAAAAATCATGTGGAAGGAACTCAGCAAAATGATCCCGTAACTTCGGAAGAAGGGGTGCTCTCCTATATTTTCATCCCGAAAGCTAAACATACCAGGTAGGGATGTTCAAATAAATCGATCTGACCCAACACATTTGACCCGACCCATTTGGATCGGGTCAGAACGGGCCGGGCTGAATTTTGACTCAAATCAATTCATTTTGACCAATTTGCAATTTTGCGATGAGAAAATTATTATTTTTTAAAAATAATTATAATTTTTTTAGTTTAATTCAACATATCCATCATTAATTTATTTCGTAAACAAGTTTTACATTCTTGAAAAATATAGATTTATAAAATTAAAAATAATTTCGTAAAACTACTATCAATTATAAATAATATATTGATTAAAATATGAAATATAGATTCATAATTATATTAATAAATTTTAGTAAAATTATATTTTTAATTAAAATATGAAAAGTATTGTAGAATGAGAAGGATTGTATTTTTTCTTTATTAAGTGAATAATTTATAATTTGTAATTGAATTCAATATTCTTATTTTAAATTGTATGAAAACAAATTATTATTTTATTTATCATTCAAATATTAATATATTAAAAATTATTCATTTTATTAAATAAATTATAAAAATTTACTTTAATTTGAGTTGATATGGGTCGATTTAGGTCAATTTTGTGACTCGACCCGACCCAAATTATGTAAATTTTGAACCCTAAATTTTGGATCAATATGGGCTAGAACAGCTGACCTGCTCCCATAGGAATAACAAATGTTTATTAAAATCACATGACTCTACTAAATGTAACATGTATGTTAGAGTATAACACCGGCCATTTAGACACTTTGAAAAATTCAGAAATTATATTATCACAGTTCAAAATTTGGGGACATGGAAGCAATCTTTTATTTGCACTGTAATTATTATCACACTGTTCAAAAAAATATTTGACCGTTAATAAGTTTACCTACGTATTATGATGAATTGTACAATATCACAAATTATAATATTATTGTTCATATATTTATTCAAATATGCATCAAATTTTGATAGAATATAGTGCCAAAAACAAGCCGAAGGCGGCCAAAAAGAGCTGCAAGGAAGGGAGTAATAAAAAAAAGAAGTAATGTTGCATGGATATGGACATCAGTCCAAAACGACTTCCAAAACCTCTAACTATTCCGATCACGGCTTATGTAAAACCCAAAACCCTCGCCTCCCTGATTCTAGCCCTCATGGAGAAGTTCATCGAGGCGGTTATGCGGTCTCTAACCGCCGCCTCAGACGCCCCGTTATCGGAAGAGTACGCAGCTTTTCTGCGGGCCAAGGTCTCCTTCTACGCATCGCAGCTCCGAACCCCTGATCACCCGCCCTATGCCTGGGTAATTACTGATAAGCGCTTCTTTCCTTTATGCCTGACTTCGATTTGCTCTTCTTTTTAGCACCTAGAAATCATTGATTTCGATTTGTTTATTTTGGATGAAGCATCTCAATAAGAATTGCAATGGCCTCATTTTGTAGTATGTTTCGGATGTTTAATTGTGTAACCAGAGAGGGAGATGGGATTTTCGATTGTTAGGTGTGCGATTTCTCGTATCTTAGATGGTGATGTGGATGTATGAAGGAGGATAGGGTTTAGGTGTGACATGTTGTGCTGCATTTGTGTTTGTACGCCTGAATTCACTGTAGGGATTCTGATTTGGAGTGTTGTTGATCTTCTGATTTAGATGATCGAGAGAGCGATTCAGGAGTTGAGTGAGATGGAGGGTTCTAGTGAGGAATCCATATCAGAGTTTATTAAAAAGGAGAACAGTGACTTGCCATGGGCTCACTTCACTATGCTGAAACATCATCTTGAGAGGCTTTGTCAGTCCGGTCACCTTGTTCTGACTAGTGGGGCGAGGTATATGCTCGCTACCTCAGTTTCATCACGTAAAGTAGGTACCAAAAACAGGAAGAAATCTGGGAAGAGGAAGAGAGGGTGGCCGAAGGGACGCAGGAGGCTTTGTAGGGATGTGGAAGACAAGAATATCTCAACTTCAGAAGTCATAGATGATGAGGAAGAATGCTTCAGGCATCCTAATCAAGTGGATAATGACATTGGATTGATCTGCACTCAACAAATGGATAGCACTGATGTGAAAGGTCAGATTTCCATGGGGCACCAGGAAGAGAAGCGACTTGCTAAAGGTAGAGTGCTGGAGTTTCAGACAGGCCAACATAAGACTGAACAAGAACTGCTCCTCCAAGGACCTGAGGGTGCGAAGGAGCCCTTAGGTGTTTGTGGTGGAAGGCGTCCAAAATCCAGTACACCTGCAAATGCTATATCTCATAGTATATCTCTATCAAGCCATGATTCCGATGAAGACCAGCAAGACCATGATTACACACTGAAACCTCCATCATCTGGGAGGTTCCCGAGCAAACGACGAGCTGGAAGGCCTCCTAACTGCGAAGGAGAGGCCAGTACCAGACCAAAAGCTAAATCAAGTTTTAAGCACGAACCCATTTTTGAGAGAGAAATCAGTTTCGCGCATACAACCAGTTACAGAGGTTTGGGAAGGCCGCGATTTACTGATAAGAGATATTTTTAGAGCCAAATTTGGTAGTTGACATGATGGGCGAATTTTGCTTGGGAGGATCAAATCTGCATGCAATAGTTGATTCTGATGGAAAAAGTTGAGTAGTGTGATTGTTGATGTAGTGCTGATTTCCTGTTTGAATAAATTCAGATTGTTCTCATTACAGCTGCAGAGTACTGAAAAGACATTGTTGATGAGACTAGCTTGATCTCTTCATACTCAGCTTGTTTCGTGTTAGATATGGTATTCTGGTGTAATATGATAAGTGTACTTGGTTAATAGCTCAATATTTTGGTTTCATTGTATTGCATTTCTTGATAGAGGGGAGATTGAGGTGCATCTTTAGGATTAAAATTTTCCACCATTTCTCCGGCTTTCTTGTTTTCTCATTGCTGCAGGTGGCTTTCCACACATTATCAGCACAGTGCACTTAGTGTCGGAATCAGAACAAAATTTGAGGGGGACTGAACTATGCTGACATCTCTGGGACGGACAAATTCCCATTATGGGCAGAATCCTTTTAAATTTTTATGAGTCGGGACGAACAAAAACATGAAGAGTATTCCTCCCTTAGTTCGTCATAGTTTACCAGGGTGGCTGCACCGACTTTCCCTGGTTTAGTTCCTCCAGTGTTGTGTGCACTGAATGATGTCTCCTCTTGGCTGTGTGGTACCACATCATAATAAGTAAAAAGTGTTAAATGAAAAGATATTTGTGGGAATATACTAATGAAATGGTATTAATTTGGTTGATATGTTTGGGCAGAGTGAATTTTTTGTGGAACTAAGAACAGAACGTACAAGTACACTAACACAATTATCAAATTCAAGGGGTGACTTGAGGTCATGTGTTTTGATAATTACAGGTACAAAAATCCTAAATTCAGGCAACAAGGTACTCGGCGATATCAAAAGAAAGATGAAGCAGAGACACACGTCTGCGGGAGTGGATAACCCTGATTGTTGAAGATCTGGCATGCAAAGTCCGCACCCTCAAACTCATGGTTCTAAGCTGCTTTTCTCTACTGAACAACCCGAGTAGAAACAGCCTAAGAACAGTACCACGTGCTTTCAAGTTATGGCTACTCATGGCTATCAGTCTTGAGAGTAGGCTAAATTTGAGAGCTTCATTTTTGTGGGGTGGTTTTCCCCCCAAACCGGATGCTGCATAGGGTTGTCATTGGGGTTGGATGCAGACCATAATGCGCTCTCTTGGTTTTTAAATTTTTTTAAATTTTTGATGTAGTGTTGTAGCTGAATGTGAAGAAATAACGGGATATTCTGGAGGGCGCATTATGGAAATGCGCCCTCTTAGTTTATAATTTTTTGTTGTTTTATTTTGTCGGATTTTGAAGAAGAAAAATAAAATTATGGAGGGCGCATTGGTTTTTATTTTTTTCCATTTCTGTTGTGCTGTTTTGCCACACGTGGATTACACACGTCACACCTACCTGTGTAGCCACACGTGGATTACACGTGTCACACGCGTCACAACTACACGTGTAGCCACACATGGATTACACGTGTCACACCTATCTGTGTAGCCACACGTGGATTACACACGCGGTTTACACGTGTCACACGCATCCGGTGAGCGTCGTTTTACTCGCCAAATACCTGCAAACTCAGGAATGACTAATTAGTATAGCGATAAGCAGAGTCGATCCCACGAGGAACGAACCAATAACTATAATTAAAATACCTACTAATATAGAACACTTTTGGTGATGCCACCACGCCTTAATTCAAGATTTTCTAACAATTAATGATGAAAACTAACAAATATCAAATATGAATTAAAATGCAAATTAACAAATATAAAAATGTAGATAATATATGAATAAAGTAATCGGCTCGGAATAACTCACATT